>JAGKTI010017401.1:0-18538 GCA_018397915.1 Birgus latro | reverse complement strand
TTTTTTTTTTTTTATGCAAGGAAGAAGGAACCAAAGGCCACAGGCCTGCATACTGTTCCTTCCAAGAAAAAGCAGAAACAATACAGAAGAGAGCCAAATTCAAGATCCGTTCAATTCGAGATGCCTGGACACACTGCGTTTGAAAGACTGGAGATCATAGGAAGTAGGAAATACAGACAGAGGAAGACAGTTCCAGAGTTGACCAGTTGCATAAATGAAGGACTGGGAGTAACGGTTAACTCTTGCATTAGAGAGTTGGACAGAAAAGGGATGAGAGTTTGCTGCTAGACGGGTACTACGTGCCCGTCGTAGAGGTGGAGGGATGCAAGCAGACAGTTCAGTGGAACTCACCATTCAAAACTATATTCATCCTCCTACCATCTATCAACCTCGTACACTTCATCACTTTACTCTTATTCTCATTTATTTTCAGTTTCCTCCTTTCACACACCCTTCCAAACTCCTCTACCAACTGTCTCAATCTCTCCTCTGAATCAGCCACCAGTGCAGTATCATCCGCAAACAGCAGCTGCTTCAGATTCCACTCTCTACCATCATTCACCAGACTCAGTCCTCCATCTAACACTCTTGCATTCACCTCCCTTACAACACCATCCATATAAATATTAAACAACCAAGGCGACATCACACATCCCTGCCGCAGCCCCACTCTCATGGGAAACCAATCACTCTCAGTATTTCCCACTCTTACACATGCTTTACTATTTACATAAAAACTTTTCACTCCTTTTAGTAACCTGCCATCAAGCCCATTCAATCTTAAAACATTCCACAAAGCCTCCCTATCAATTCTATCATATGCTTTCTCTAAATCCATGAATGCCCAAAACACATCCTTACCTTTCGCTAAATACTTTTCACACACCTGTCTCACAGCAAACACCTGATCCACACATCCCCTCCCTCTCCTAAAGCCACACTTGTGCTCATCACCAATCACTCCCTCTGTACCCTCTCTAACTCTCTTAATTAACACTCTACCATACACCTTACCTACCACACTCAACAGACTTATACCTCTAAAGCTAGTACATTCATACTTCACAAGCACTTGCCCAGTCAACTGGCACCATACCTTGCACAAAGCACACATTCAACAATTTTACTAACCAGTCAACAATAGTCACTCCACCACATTTCAGGCATTCCACAGCACACCCATCCATACCTGCAGCTTTCCCTGTTTTCATCTGCTTTACTGCCTCTTGCACTTCCTCCATCGTGATCAAGGATTCATTCAACTCTCCCAACACATCTGTTCATTGCACCCTTCCATCTGCCACAATCTCAGCCTCCCTTTCCTCCTCTACATTCAACAGTCTTTCAAAGTACACTGCCCATCTTTTCCTTACTGCATCCATCTCAATTAACATCCTTCCATCCTCTGCTTTTACTCGCTCCTCCTTCCCAGACTCTCCCTTTCGCACCCTTTACACCTCCTTCCAAAACATTTTCTTATTCTCCTGAAAATTCTCAGTCATCCGCCTACCCCACCTCTCACCTGCTGCCACTTTAGCACCAAGCTTTACATCAAAACAAAAATGTGCTTTTTGTATTGTTCTTTTTTACAATTGCTCTACTTTACAGTACAGAATTATTTGGTTAGTTTCTTACTGTCAATATACACTGAACTACAAGCTAAACAACCAGCAGGTTGTAAGAGCACAAGCTTCAAAACCTTTTCTCAAAATAAGATTTTAGCTAGCTTGCCCTTCCTTTTCTCAGTATCTCATACTGGTACCTACTTTATTCAAATGTATGACTCTCATCAATACACAATGAATGGAAAAATATCTGGAGCCCCACCTTAAAACAAAATGTTGGATCCTGGGAAGGTGTGTGGGTGAGTGATGGTGGTGATGGCAGCAGCAGTGGTGGGGTGATTGTGACTTTGTTGTTGATGGCTGTGACAGATGCTGTGGCTCTGGCAATGGACGTGGTTGTGGCTGTGGCAGCGGCAGCAGCAGTGGTGGTGATGGGATGCAGAACATCAGAAATAACAAGTCATCTGCTAACCCCTAAATCCATTACTTACTGACATTCTTCCTACCTCAATCCAACTGTATTTAACTCTTAGGAACCCTTTAGCAGTCAAAGTGTAAATGAAGGTTATAGCATAAAACCCCTCCCCAGGCAACAACTCTCCTAAGCTGAGCAGCAAGGTTTGTAGCTGAGAGCAGCTCATACCAATGGTACCAATTGTGCAAGTGCTGATGAGCCAGCAGAAAAAGCACTAAACAAATAACATAACCCCCAAACAAGATGAGGCACAAGGAAAATATGGCCTTGAAAAGCAGAAGGGGGCCTAGAAAACCAGGGTACATAACAGGAAACAGCAAGAGGGAAATAAAGGGCGAAGGCAGAAAAAACAAAGCCATGCAACATGGGGAAGAGTGCCTAAAAATGGACACCACAATAAGCGAAAAGGCTGCAAGGAAGGCAACTCACGGAAACTCCTTGGAGACTCTGGATGTGCCGCATGAAAGAGTTAAGTCTGGCACAGCACATACAAGCAGAAAATCCAGAAGGGAAATCCAGGAGTTGCCAGGTCTGGGGTGTCCTTAAACAACTTAATGCAGATAAAAGATTAGTGTCATCACTTGACAATAAGTGGGTGCATTAACACTAAACAGCACAAGATTTCAGACAGCTCCCAGGTGATAGCAAGAGGAGCTTCGTGCTAGCTAGTGCCTGGATGCCCATGATACCTCGGTCATATTTTCTGCTAAGCAAATCATGTCACCCAAGGATACATGGGTGACAGCACAAATAGCAGCAATAGGAGGACTACATTCTACTATGGCTCAAAGACAGGAATTTATTACAACACCCACAAATTTTTATGTAGTCTACCATGTTCTTCACAGCAAACAAAATCACAATAAACAGGGAGACACTGAGGACAATGTATTAACTGCCTCAATGAACTACCAAATATCCTATGACTCAGCAAACCAGCATGCACCTCAAGGATATGATGCAGTTGAGCTGAGAAAGCAAGATTAATACAGTAATGACAACAATGGAAGTAGTAGTAATAATAATAAAGCATGTAACACCTCACCAATCTGACCCCCATCCTCTGGTACAAAGAAGCGAGTCATGGTGACGTGTCTATCTTCTAGCTATTCAGTCTTGTGCACCTCTGCTTATCACTCTAAAATTTTTAAAACATTTTAATACGTAGCAAAAAAAGGTCAATGTGCTGATGAGGATATGACAATGATGATGACAATAAACAAGTTTAAATACAGCTGTAAAGACAGAATTGTTCACAAATAATTATAACAGCACAGCAATCCATATACTTACATCTATCATCCAATCTTTTACTGCCGTATCAGAAGCATCACATTTAAGGCAAATTATCAGCTATTGCTCACCCCTGACTGGCATACATAATGGACAATAAACCTCATCCTTTCCTTGCATGTAAACCATTATGGGCCATATTCAGTATGATAGCTTACTGTCTGATCTTAAACCAGCAAGCATCCATTACTGTTATATGGTTAACAATCACAAAACAGGCTTCCCTGAAATACAACAGTGTGTCTGTTAAGCCATTAATTATGGTAAATAAAAACTATATGCTAATTAACTTCAGGGAGAATTCATGTAGGCTACTCACACATCCACAGATAGTGCGCAGGTAGGCTAACTGGCCTCGACTCTTCTCATTAAATGCTCATTAAACACTCAGCTGTAACAGAGATACTAAGTACCAGAGATATTATTCTGCCACTTTAAAACACTGTCATGTTTCAAAGCCACATATTAAGAGTGCACCAGTTCCTCAGAGAAGCAAATCTTTGCCTATCTGCATAAATAACAATGCCAAATACTCAAACTGAGCCCATAACACCATCAGCCAGACCAGTACTCTGGGTATGGTCTACCCCACCACTGCTCTGAAGCATCCATCCATCTATCTATATACCTAGGCTGCTTCCCCCAAAGAAAGGGGGGGTAGCTGAGACAAAATAACATACTACCTATTTACTCAAACACACACACACACACACAAATACTCGTATCTTAACCCCAGGGGGAGAAGTTTCAGATCGTCACTGCACCATACCACACAAGGGTCAACTGCACAGTGCAATCAGTGACATCTGCAGCAGGGCCCAACAGCAGACCTGGTTTACCCCTGCCATATCATAATGGACCCATCCCCTTACCTGCACCTGACCTGATCAGCTGATTATACTAAATGAGGGAAAATAACCCCTTGGGGCCGCATCACCATTTACTCATCCATAATTTCTCTCTAGTCATCCCTATCACGTGCAGCCACTCTTCCTTGCTCTGTAGACATCCCTCTTGCATCTAACGTTCTCTTCACACTGTCCATCCATCCTATTCGTGGTCTTCCTCTCACCCTCACACCTCTCACATCTGATCCAATTATTTTTTTTCACCAATCGTTCTTCATCCATTCTCTCCATATGCCCAAACCATCGCAACACTCTCTGCTCAACTCAATCAGTCATCTGCATAACTCCAGTCCTCCTTTATACTTCTTCATTTCTCACTCGATCCATAAGCATCACTCCACACATACTCCCCAGGCACCTCATCTCCATTACATTCAAATTCTTCCTCTCTGCTACACCCATACTCCATGTTTCAGCCCGATATAACACAGTCGGTATCACTACACCCTCCTCTTTACATCCACTCTAAGCAAAATACATCTACACACTTTTTTCACTCCTCCCTGCACCTTTCCTACTTCATTCATTCTAAACTTCACCTCTACACCTATTCTTCCATCCACAGCAATATGTGACCCTAAATACTTAAAACACTCTAACTCCTCAAGCAACTCACCATTCAAAACTATATTCATCCTCCTACCATCTACTAACCTCATACTCTTAATCACTTTACTTTTATTCTCATTTACTATCAATTTCCTCCTTTCACACACCCTTCCAAACTCCTCTACCAACTGTCTCAATCTCTCCTCTGAATCAGCCACCAGTGCAGTATCATCTGCAAACAGCAGCTGATTCAGATTCCACTCTCTACCATTAGCATTCACCAGACTCAAACGTCCACCTACCACTCTCACATTTACCTCCCTTACAACACCATCCACATACATATTAAGCAACCAAGGCAACATTACACATCTCTGCCGCAGCCCTACTCTCACAGAACCAATCACGCACGGTATTTCCCACTCTTACACACGCTCTACTACTTGCATAAAAATTTTTCACTCCTTTTAACAACCTACCATCAAATCCATACAATCTCAAAACAGTCCACAAAGCCATCCTATCAATTCTATCATACGCTTTCTCTAAACCTATGAACGCCCAAAACACATCCTTACCTTTCGCCAAATACTTTTCACACACCTGTCTCACAGCAAACATCTGATCCATGCATGCATCCCTTCCCTCTCCTAAAGCCACACTGCTTATCACCAATCACTCCCTCTGTACCCTCTCTAACTCTCTTTATCAACACTGTACCATACATTTTACCTATAACACTCGACAGACTTACACCCCTAAAACTAGAACTTTCATAACTTATCACCCTTACCTTTATACAACAGAACCACACACGCACTTGCCCAGTCAATTGGCATCATACCGCTCACAAAACACACATTCAGCAATCTTAATAACCACTCAACAACTGTTGCTCCACCACCTTTCAGACATTCCACAGCACACCCATCCATACCTGCAGCTTTCCCTGCTTTCATCTCCTTTACTGCCTCCTGCACTTACTCCATCGTGATCAAAGAATCATTTAACATATTTATTCCTTGCACCCTTCCTTCTGCCACAATCCCAGCCTCCCTTTCCTTATCTACATTTAACAATCTTTCAAAATACTCTGCCCATCTCTTCCTTACTGCACCCTTCTCAGTCTACATCCTTCCATCCTCTGCTTTTATTCGCTCTTCCTTCTGATTCTCCCCTTTACACTCTCTTCACCTCCTTCCAATTTTTTTCTCTATTCTGCTGTAAATTCACAGTCAGCCGCCTACCCTCAATCTGCTGCCACTTTAGCATCACTCACAGCCTTTCTCGCCCTATTGTAATGGGGTGTATAAAAGCCCGCGTTGCCCAGAGGCAAAGTGGGGGATCCTCTCTTTGGCTCAGCAGTAATGTGCGCGCGATTCAAGCGCGAGGGCCTGAGATCGAATCTCGACCAGAACAGTGATTAATATATTTAGTTTCATTTCAGTTATTACATTGGTGGCAGCGGTGGGATGTGAGGCAAGGGCCTTGAGGGTCAGATGATTTGTTGTCAGCCTTGCTTCCCGGTGGTGGCCTCCAATGCGCTATGCTGCCATGTGGGTGTGCGAAACTGACCAAATTAATCACCAGGAGGAGAAAAGAGTGATGTAATGGGGTATATTAAAGCCCGCATTGCCCAAAGGCAAAGTGGGGGATCCTCTCTTTGGCTCAGTGGTAACGTGCGAACGATTCAAGCGTGAGGGCCTGAGACCGAAACTCGGCCAGAACAGTGATTAATCTATTCAGTTTCATTTCAGTTATTACACTGGTTGGCAGTGGTGTGGGATGTGAGGTAAGGGCCATGAGGGTCATATGTCATGTTGACAGCCTTACATCCCGGTGGTGGCCTCCAATGCTACGCTACCATGTGGGAGAGCGAAACTGACCAAATTAATCACTAGAGGGAGAAAAGAGCGATGTAATGGGGTGTATAAAAGCCTGCGTTGCCCAGACGCAAAGTGGGGGACCCTCTCTTTGGCTAAGTGGTAACGTGCGCACGATTCAAGCGCGAGGGCCTGAGATCGAATCTCGGCCAGAACAGTGATTAATTTATTCAGTTTCATTTCAGTTATTACACTATTCCTCTCTTCCTTATACCTCTCATATGACACCTCATCCTTCCTCAGCAGCCACACCTCATATGTACATCTCTTCTCAGCTACTTCCTCACACCACCATTCGCTTCCCTTTCTTACACCACCAGCCACTCGTCTCACTCCACACACCCCTTGCACATACCCCACCACAGCACTCTAAAACAACTGCCACACCTCCATACTGTCAATATAACCACCAAAAACACCTGACCAAGAACCTGCCTGACATCTGAGTATTTAACACCAGATCTAAATATAAGGTCTAAAGATTTATAAATATTACGGAAAACTTGTTAAAAATACAGGTCTATAAAATATACATACAACCCTAAACAAATGGTTGTGTGTGGGAAGGGGGAAGGGAGGTGGAGTGAACATGGGCTTCGTCTGTCTTGTCTGCTTGTCCCTAGCGCAACATGGTGCTGGGATGGTGTTTGTTGTCTTCTGCTCTAGTGCTACTTTCTCTTCCCTTACTGTACCTTTTTATGAGCCTTGATCATTTTCTGTCGTTGTAGAGAGAGAGAGAAATTGGGAGAACTGGACATTCAGATGAGCCTGGAACTGTAACTACCACTACTACTACTACAATGCTTAAGAGAAACTAAGGTGCTGAAACTACTACTACGATGCTTAAGAGAAACTAAGATGCTAAAACTACTACTACGACGCTTAAGGGCAACTAAGATGCTAAAACTGCTACTACGATGCTTAAGAGAAACTAAGATGCTAAAACTACTACTACGATGCTTAAGAGAAACTAAGGTGCTGAAACGACTACTACAATGCTTAAGCGAAACTAAGATGCTGAAACCTATTACGATTAACGTCCTGGCAGTGAATAAACAATTCCATAACTCCACTGCAATTTACAACGGACGATTTATTTAGCAGATACAAATTTCCCGAAGACAAATTGTTCACCGTTTACATCTTCATTATTAATAAAATCCAACTCAATCAAAAGATGTTATATTCTTTAAGTTGACTGGTGCTGACGAGGGACGCCTTCATGATGCAGCATCTTGGACAAAACGGACGGCTCAGCTGATGGAAGAAAATGAGGACGCGAATAGGACGACGACGGGGTGATGGTGGAGGAAGGGAAAAAGGTGGAAAGGAGGGTTGGTTATGGTGGAGCTGGGTGTTACCAGTTTCCCTCTCCCAATTCACCAGTTTTCCTTGCTAACCGCTATTTTTGTCAGTATATCTGTCACAGCAGCTAAGAATAACGTTAATTAAAATGCACTGTACACACAAGGGCGTGGTCAAATCCCATCTTGTGTAGCCTACACAACTGTTCATTTACTGGCCTATTTTTATCTTCATTCACACAGCTACCAAGCACTTGACCAAACTAGTTAGCAGTAATCTGCGAGGGGGGGGGAAATGCATTGCTGTGGACGGGCGTCATACAGAACACCGAGATCACAAAAGGCAATGCAAACCACGAACTCTGAATTAAGAATACCACTATGACAGTAAATCTGCAAAACAAAATGGCAAAATTCAGATACTGAATTAAAAATAAATACCGTAAATGAAGAAATAGCCAGCGCAGAGACAGCAAACACACCTCTCCCATCAAAGACTCCGCTCTTACTGCCTACGTCATCAATATGGCCGCTGGTGTCTGGGTATTGAGAGTTGAAACTCTTTAAAAGCCATTATTTATAGATGTAACTTCAAAGTCTTTATTATGAATGTACAACCTAAGGTTTGGTTTGACATTTCCATATTATGTGAAGGAAGACTGCCATTAGTACATTTTAGAGCAATCTAATTACACTTTGGAAAATGTTTTTCTCTTCTGCATGTAACATATGATTTAACTCCACTTTTTTTTCTCGTTTAGCTGAGATGTCGGTTAGGCGTTATGAACAAATTTTTAAACTTCCTCCCTGTTCTCTGCAATGAGGATGGTAGACTGCTGAGGGCAACTTTAACCTGCAGTTTGCAGTCTGGGGTTGCACATACACAAACGAAACCACCACCATCACCACCACCAATAATAATAATAATAATAATAATAATAATAAATGATGAAATTGAAAGTGGAGAATCTATTCGTCTTCGCCTCGTGGATCTCATCGAGTTTAACGTGAACTGTTATATAAATGCCTTCCCAGTAACAACTCAATAATATTTGTTACAGAATGATAAATCGTAATAATAATGATAAAAATAAGAATTAATAATACTGACGAATCCTCCACTTCTCCCTCATCTACTGACATTCTCTTTTCCAAACACCTCAGAGCTTAAGCTGTCAAAAATTGCTTGTGTAAACTTCTCTATATACACACAAACCCAAACACGAGAGAGAGAGAGAGAGAGAGAGAGAGAATATTCAGTAGCGTGTATGTGGGGAGAGGGGAGGTTACTGCAACTACTGGTAAGTGTGCGTCGGATTAATTAATAAGGTGTATAGTTGTGTGTGTGTGTAAATACTGCAAGTGTACCTGCGTGTGTACTGTACGTATATATCTATGTATGTATGTATAAATATATGCATTAGGTATAAATGTTCTGTATATGTATGCAGCCCATCTGTGTTTGTAAAAGGAGAGAGAGGAGAGGAAGACGAACTTGAGGTAAAACAAGAGGGAGGAAGAGGAAAGATGAAGGTAATTGAGACGACTGAGGGTTTGGAGGAAATCATGGAGGTCCTATCTCCATGGAGGAAATATAGGCGAATATGGAGAGAAGGGAGGGAGAAAGAAACGAGATGAAATGATGAGGGGTGGAGTATTGGCCTTGGGGTGGAGTGGAGCAGGCGGAGGGAACAAAGAAGAGAGTGGAGACGAAGAAGGAAACAACCAACGAACAAAAATGAAGCTGCATCCTTCACATACACCAGACTTCTGTTTACCAGTCTCATATCTAACATATGCTGAAATTCTTAAGCTCTGGGCATCTAACAATGGTAAAAATTGTCGCCATTATCCGTTCAGTTTTATCAACCATCACTATTTCAAGCATTTTCTTCTTTGCACACCATACGTACACAAATCACAGTCATAAAGGCCACACACACCTACCAGTCACATTTAAACCCAGTAATTATAAATAAACGTACATATTACCAAGTTCTGTGGGTTGTTGAACAGGAACTACGGCCACAGCACTCTCCCTTCCCATGGTCAGGCGGGCACTGGAGGACGTTCTGGGCGGCAAATTCAAACTTTCGCAGGTTAGAAACTCATAATTCAGTCTACAACCACAAGGCGGCAGTGTTGTACTATATATATAAAAAATGGACAGAGTAAACTTTTTTAATGGCTCTTGGGTAAACTTGTGTATTTGTTTATGGTTCTGGGTAAACTTATGTACTTTAATGGCTCCTAGGTAAATTTGTGTCTTTTATGGTTCTTGAGTAAATTTGTGCATCTTTTATGATTCTTTGTTAAACCTGTGCATTTTTTGCTCCCTTGTTTGACATAACATTCATAGTTCCCATATTAATTGCATACTTAAATGTTATAGGTCAACGCACTCACTGAATTACGTCTCCTTAGTTACGGCATTCTTACCTTACGCGAGTTTTTTTCTTTTATTTCTTTTTCTTTTGTGCTGTCACCTTCCTTTTGAGGCGTAGAGGCTACTCACCATTACTATCTTTACATCTAACCAATCACACACACATATTGGAGCACTGCACAGTACATGCCACACTAAGACGCAGCAGACATAACAGTCAAAGAAACTAAATAGGGACAGTAACTTACCCACCTCAAGCTCAACCTCCACCCTTAACTTTATTTCACGTAGCTCAGTGCCAGATAGATAGTGCCACGCCTCTTCTTCCTTTTCATAGCACTTCGTAACTAGCATCATATTCTTATGTGATACATTGTTACAACTCTGCAGTCAAGATAGACATGGCAATTTTTGGTCAGTTTAAACTGAACCGTACGCTATATAGTATATTTAACTACCTCCTTCCTGATCATGTGGAGAGGATGAAGAATAAGAGACAGACTAGAAGACTGTGAGGTAGAGAGGGAGGAGGGGGAAACCAAGGATGAGATGGAGGGATGGAATGGAGATATTTGAAAGGGAGGTGTGAGTTGGAAGGGCAGCTAAATGACAGAGGACAGGGCAACATGGGTATGTTTGTGGCCACCCCTTACAGGATAAAGCATCTGGCAATAGTTAAATAGACAGATATATTCTTCCTGGTCTGACTCAACAAATTTATGTTAGCTGCCCGATGATTTACCTGTATTTTCAGATCCTGGGATGATAGTGGATCTGTTGCCTAACTATAGACATCACTCAGATCCCTTCCTATCCCTCAAAAGGAGGACAGTGGATGCTGAAGAAGGCCAGCTTGAACCTGCAGTCCACTGGGATCACACTGAGATGAGCTTGAGGCCAAAGCAATATAAACTACAACTACAAAGCCTGAGAGATATAGCAAAAGGAGTTTGTCCCTTCAGTCCAATAATCTTTTAATTTTTTTTCTCGTTAACTTTAGCCAATTTTACGAAGCTTAGGGGGAATCATATATTTAGTAAAGAGGTTAATGAAAGCTATATCTAATCCCCCCAGACTTAAAAAGCTCTTCTAAGCTAAATAAAACTGTCTGATGGTAGCAGAAATAAAATACTGTAATGTTATCAAAGTGAAGTGGTTAAAAGTACACAAGAATGACAATTGATTTATAAATTTTATTTTTTTTAGCTTTATAACTGAGTAAATTTCCGTTACATGAACATTCTCATGGTGGCACATTGGCTTATAACACTGCTTCACAAGTTACAGTTTTAAATACCATCTGAATAATTAACCCCCCTCGCTTTTTATGGATGCATTATGTTTATTCTACTCTGGCTACTTGTGCTCGAGAGGGATGCCTTCATGCAGTGGCACTGATATAACCAGGCAGATCCACTGTCTGGTTATATACACACCCCTTAATACTCTCCATATCTCCCCAAAGGAGGATGGTGGCTGGCAGAAGTTGGATAATTACAGCTTGCAGTCCACTGGGTTCACGTCCAGATGAGCTGCGTCTACAACTCACACCATCACAAGATAACTTTGTCCAACTAAGGCAAATTCTAGTAGTCAAAGGGTTGAAAACTCTCTCAATTAACTGCTGAACTGCTAGAAATTGGCTAAGTAAAAAAATTGAAATAAAAAATAGTCTGGATGTGGGGCATTGTTTTAGGTGGCATGGGGCTCTCCATACCATCACTTCCTAAGTGGTTTATTTTCTCCATATAGCATCTTAATATCCCCTTGTATGTTATTTATGTGGCTTTAAAATCAACCTTTTATCAGCAACATAACAAAGGGTCATTAAGGTGCAGCAGGCAATATAAGTCATTCAGAAAGAGGTAATAAGGAATCCCCACAGTCCCTTCTAAACCCTTCTAGGATACTTTCTAAATGGCATTCTAGGCATCATTGCAATTTTTCCTTAGCAGTTTCCTAGGGTTATTACACTTTGATATCTCTTTTATATTATGGTATTTTTATTTTCACTGCCGATAAAGAGTCCATTAGCGACATACAAAGATATAAGGTGTAATGGGCAGAATACGTTGCTATGGAAGAGGTGCTAAGGAAACACCCTAACCACTTAGAATACCCACAGCCTAAATAAAATACACCAATGCATCTATGAAAGTGATAGGGATAATTACAGCACTTCACACTTCTATAAATTTGATCATAACTACAGTTCCTATATCCATTCCTGAATGTAGTGATAAAATGGATTTCCACCACTCACTCTTCCTGTGTTTATAACGTCATGGTTTAGTAAATCTATATATATATAAGTCCGTCATGGCTATAAGCACTACCTATACAATATAATAGAACTCTCAGAAAATATACCATACAAAAAATATATGCTACATCTAATATGGCATAGACTTTCCTTTGTAAACTAAAATAATCAACACACCATTCTCAGAAATCTGACGTAACACGAACATCATTATGCATAATATAACTCTGATATAATATTCTCCAGTTGGCCTAATTTTCTTTCCCCTACATCACATTCCTTACCAATATTATAAGAGAGCTGGAAGTAAGAAGACAAGAGCTGTGATATGCTTTTTAATTCATCATTATTATCTTAACCATTTTTCCCACATAAAGATGGGGAGAGGTTGGGTTCAGAAGACAAAGACAGAACAAGCACAAAAGCAGAAATGAAAGAAAGAAAAGGAAAAAAAAAAATCCAGACTTATTGTAGTCCAGAACATTTCAGGGCAGTCTGAATGCATAACCTACAGTATATCAATTGTGTAATTTCACCCTCAAAACCAAACTTTTACCTCTCAGGGATTCAGACCATTCTACATCATCAGCCAAAAATTTCTGCTCTAAAAGATAATGCAATACGGTATTAAGAAAGATGATAGTCTAGACTCAGGTCCCTACACATCATCATTACCCCACCCAACACTGGCATGTTTTGCATTTTATTCCTACTAACTTCTGATTATTTTACTTACCTGATGAAAGATCTTTAGGCTACATCTAACTTCACCAGTTCAAAGGGTCTCTCCTAAACTGAGTAAAACTGCCAGAAAAGGAAAACAGCATGAATAAATAAATAAATAAATACAGATAAAAATAAATATGACATAGGTAGGTTGAAGAGGCTAAGGAATTATCTTGTCTCATCAATACTACCAAGCTCTCTTTTTAAGAAACTGTGTGACTTTTGACTGAGTAAGAGTAACCTCAACCACAATTATAAATAAAAATATAGTTTCATGGTACCATATACAATTAAGCTATTTATCACCAATGATAAATAAAAATAGACCTTTGCAATGCATATGATTTGAGTACCAATTATAAATAAAAATAGAGCTCTGTAATGCATGTGATTGTTTTATCACCAATTATAAATAGAGCTTTGTAATATATATACTTTAAGTGTTTTATCACCAATTATAGAACTATATAATAATTAATTTAAGTACTTTTCATCAATTATAATAAAAATACAGTATACTTATACAATATAGGATTTATAACTAAGCTACCATTTTTAGTTTTTTATCACCACTTGTAAACAAAAATATCTATAGCCTAAATGATTTATAATTAAACTAGCACATCATCAATTACAAATAAAAATAGAGTTTCACACCATATATTGTATAATTTTATGTGTATATGTAAAACTAAATCTTCATCCATATATAAACAGATCAACAACATACATAGATTTTTTATAAGCATTTTTTTGTTTTTGTTTATAATTGCATTTACATGGTATCATACTTGAAAGCAAATGGAATCTAAATATGTACAGTATTTTAGTTCTACCATCCTGTTAAAGTCAGACACGATGGTACAAACATTGCACTCCCTGACATCCACATGGCCACAGTTAAGGAGAAATAGGTAACAGCTAGGCCCATTTTATTCCATCCCAGGTGTAGGGTCCTGAGGCTAGGCTATCACAGTCCTGTACATTTAAGGGTAGGTAACCAGCTTATTTCCCTTAGTGGCATTATATGACAAAGAAATTTAAGGGTAGATGACCAGCCTACTTCCACTGGTGGCACTATGTGACCGAAAAACCTCCAATCACTTCTTGGGGATGAAATCTATAGGTCATCATTCCGACTGGGGCACTGTAACCACCAGACCACCAGGTGTCTGAGTGGCAAGTGCAGTGCAATATATGGACCATCCTGTACTTTTAACCTCTCAAATCTAGTGACAGTCTATTAATCTATTCTTGCTAACTCCAAACATACTTCTGTTTTTTTATTTTGCAGTGAAGGATATATATAACCTTTCTAGTTCAAAAAGTCTCTCCTAAGCTGAATAAAATCTTCTGGAGGTAGCAAGAATAAAATAAATTAAGTCATACAGGTGAATGGGCCAATCACTTCATTCTAGGTACATCTTTTGCAATTCAGTCTTGTTTTTCACCAGATGAGTTTATTTTCCAAAGCCTGCATTCTTGTTAGTTAAGAAAGCTCCCTAACACCTCTTCCTATGTGCTAATTACACCTTTCTATCCTTTTCTGTGTTCTTTACATAATTCGAACATCATCATACTCTTCATAAGCAGTGTACAGCATTATATTAACTGGCCATATCCAAAAATAACTAGGAAAGAGGTGCTTGGGAGACTCCTTAAGCAATGAGAATGCAGGCCCAAGACACCTCCCTACTGCTGAGTAAAACTGTCTGTAGGTAGCAAAAATGAAATATAAAACATATCATTTTTTATATTTAATTCCTGCTAACTCCAGAACTTTATTTTTGTTCAGAAACTGTTTCAAAGATGGGTTACATCAGCCTTCATTCAACCCTTCACTTCAAGACATCTCCACAAAACACTAAGACTGTCTGTAGGAAGCAGGAGTAAAATATGAAACATTGACGGGGTTAACCATTTCAATCCATGAATGCTCTTAACACTTTATTCTTGCTAACCTGAGAACTTTATTTACTTAGGAAAGACTGTCTGAAGAGGAAGGAGATGTCTTGGAGTGAAGGGGGTAATGGTAATGAAGGCAATTTCTAAAAGCTAAATAAAATAGGTGACAAAAAAAAAAAGTTCTCATGTGAAAAGAACTACCACCATCAGCCAGGGCAAAGTCAGTTCTTATTCCATTCCTAGCTACCTAAAAGGATGCATGGTGTCTCTTCTATATATGTATGTTTATTACCTACAGGCAATTTTTTCAGCCGGGAGGGGATTCATGGTCGTGATGGAATTAATGAAGTGTATGTATGATCACTCCAGTTTGAGAAGTCCATTCTAAGCAGAAAAAAGGGCTTTAGAATTAGTTGTTGTTGTTGTTACTGTTGTAGCCCCAGGTTCATCTGGACATAAACCCAGTGAACTGCAGGCTGAAGTTGCTCTTCCCCTGCATTTCACCATCCTCTTTTTGAGGGATAGGGAGGGAGCTGAGGAGTGGTTGTATTATTGGGCAGTGGAGCCACACAGTTGTACCAGTGCCACCACATGAAGGCATCCCTCTCCAGCACTCTGGAATTAGCAAGAATACATTAATAAATACATCATGGGAATCAATGGGTCAGAGTATGAGAATTTTTACCTTCCTTAATAAAATATGCTAGTAGTTTCCAAACAAATACAGATTACTCTACCTTACATTCACAGACTTCCAAATAAATGTACAAAATCATATTCTGTCTTTAATAGGATATTTAAATATTTTTTTCTACAAATATAATCATCCTAAATGTAATGTCAAGGGCCAAAGTCTCATGCACTTAGAAGGCTCACCACCACATTGTAGCATTTTGTTTTGTACAATACACTCTTGCATGTTATTTTTACATTTTCAACCCCTTCAATATGATATTATTTGTTTTATTCTAACACATGTCAGACAACTGACTCACCTTAGGACAGAATGCTTATAGTGACATGGCTAATTTCAATATACACAACACTGCATATATAATAATACATAAAATAAAATAAACTGGTGAGTAAGAGGTGCTGGGAGCATCCTGATCTTAAGCAGAATGAATTTCCTTTTATAATTCCCACCAAATTGCCAAGTAGAGTTTTTTAAGTATGTTATAAACTAAGTACTGAATAATACAATCCTGAGCCCTAGCTTGCACAACAGTGTATCCACAGAACAGAGAATTGTATGTTTAAGAGGCTCCACGCACCTCTCCCTTACGAACATATTATGCATGTTATATGTTCAACCTTTCACTTTTTTTTTTTCCTTTCTTTCTTGCTATCTCCTCATGATTCTATTCAGCTTAGGAAAGACTTTATGGTCTGGAAGGGTTACATACAACTTATACATTAATATTCTCCTGACATACTTACCATAAATAAGGTACATGAGAATATCAAATACATCATATGCAGGAGGTGCCAAGGAGCCTCTTGGTCCGTGAAATTATTGGCCATATTTTAGGTAGCATAGGAGGTGTCATACTACGTCTTCCTTAGTGATTTATTCTGCATATTACACCTTACCATTCTCTTGTATGCATTGTACACTATTTTAATATCAATATACAGTACTGCAGTTTGTATATGAGGTGTACAGGCAGATGCTGAATTAGGTGCAGAATATAGTCACCAAGGACGAAGAGTTACAGAATCTCTAGAGTCACTCGGAAAACAAGCCTCTGACCCCTTGTGCTAACGAAATAACCCAACTTCCTAACAAGAGAATCGTCATCCCTCCAATGACCTTGTTAACCCCTTCAGTCCCAGGAAGTGTTAGATTCTTGATAACCGCAGATGACTTTACTCTGCCTCTGAGAGATTTTCATTCTACAAGGGTTAGATATATAGCTTTATTTAACCCCTTTATTAACACAGCACAAACTTTTCAAACTGTAAAGGGTTAGATAGAGCCTTTAACAACCCATTCAATTATTGAATGAAAACTTTCTAGACTGCAAGGGGTTAGCTGTGGCCTCAGATAACCCCTTCAATAACAATAAAATCCTTTGGCATCAACGAGATTGAAATATAAGCCCTTTCATACACTAAATCTTTCCTAAATAAAATCATCTGATATTAGCAAGACCAGACTGAAGTAAAATGCCCTGGGACTGAAGTGGTTAAGGGCAGGAGTGGGCGGGGACACTATCAATTAAAGCTCTTAGAAAAATAAAACTCCACCAATACGAAAAATAATGCATAGGAAAAATATACTCCTGTACGCTGAGTCACAAACGCACTTATGATCCCTTCCTGGGTGTAACTAGGATTTAATTTTGCAGGAGGGATAAAGAACAGTAAATGCAGTCTTTATATATCTCATCTCTTTGCAGGAAGGACAAGAGAGGAAAAATGTAGGAAAGGCATGGGAGGGAAAAATGGAGGAAAGACATGAGAAGGAAAGCATGCAATCTTTTATGGAGGGAACAGTGCAAAAAAACTATTTTTTTTTTTCCCAAAGAGAGTCAAGAGGAGAATGAATAATCCACCAATACCTCGTGCTGTTCATGCAAAAATAAATCTTAGCTATGCAAGGAAAATGACTGTAAGCAGTTCTGTGAATCTCAGTCTTGGTACCTTAACTCAGTGACAGTAACTACTACATTGCATACTTCAAGCATACTTAACATGGCAACAACTACTTTAAATGTACAAGAAAGCAGTTCTCATTTAACACTTTATGACAACTTAACCCCATAAATCATGTGACACTGTTTTTTGTTTACTCCTGCTATCTCTGGACTATTTTATTTACCTCAGGATGGAGTCTTTGGCCTGTTTCTCACCAGCTGAAGAAATTCCCTTACACCTTTTCCTAAGCAATTTGTTTTATTACACCTTACCATCCTCTTCCACATTACATATTGTAAATCCTTCCAATATCACCATACTCTGCATTAATAATGTACAAAAGGATATTAATCAGCCATATATAAAAAAGAAAAAAAAATCACTAAAGAAGAGGTGTCACGGAGCTTCCTTAACCGGCAAGAATACAACCCTTCGAACTGTAGGGGTCAGCTATAGCTGTAACTCCTTCACGACTATGGACTTTTCATTTAATAACAATAGTAATAATAATACTCTGGAGGTAGCAGGAATGAACTACAAACACAAAGCACACTGCCACACTGCAGGAGTTCCTCATGGTAAATACAAATGATTTTATTCTGCCCAAGGGTGAGTTACATTCTCCATTAATCACTTAAGTA
>JAGKTI010017400.1:0-18538 GCA_018397915.1 Birgus latro | reverse complement strand
TGACTCATCGCTAATTTAAGTCTCAAATTAACTTTCTACGCCACTTTATCGAAACCAGACGTGAATTTGCACGTCCACTTGTCCATTTGCTTCCCTACTACCCTTTAACTAAAATCAAGCCCAAAAAGTGAATTACAAAGTCCACTTCAAATACTTTACAACATCTTAACACGGTCCAGAATTCACACTTATCACGTACATAACCTAACATAAATTACATACATTATATACTTACACTATACTTATACTAACTTATATTACTCTTATGCTACTTATATTATATGCAAGAAAAATGGCATTACACGGGTTTAACCTCCCCCCAAAAAAATTTAAACGTCATAAGTCTTCACACAATACATCCTACTACACTTCCTAGAGACCTGTGTGCGGACGGGACAGACTTACCCAACTTGACTATGTATTTACTCTATGAACTCCAAATTAAGACAGTGCTTTCACTATCTGATGCTCCCAATAAGTGGCACCTGTCGGTCCACGAATTTATTGCGTACCCCAGGGGGTCGCTTCTCTGTCACCAATGAACTCCCAAATATTCAGTAGAAATTGTGCTCCAGCCAGCCTCCTGCCTGGATGCTAACATGGTCGTCTCACCTGGACAAACCTGTACTCTCGCTGCTAGGATCGTCCCAGGGGTGCTTCACACACATTCCACTCACTACCACATTTACACTACCCATTCATACTACCTTTTGCTTCCAGCTTTCCGCCTAGTAACTGACGAGCGCCTGTCAGGTCCTGAAGTCACTGTTACACCCAAAGCCGTGCTGACTGTAGATTGAGGGAGTACTGCAGTTTCCCTCGAAATAAAGCATCTTAATTTTCCCACTGAACTGGGCTACGCCCATGACACACACCCCAATTAACTACAACCACGAGATAAACTCTCTCTGAACTCACAAACTACACAGTCAGTAGTCAGACGGTCCGACCCGCACACACTTCCCTATCCAACACTTGACTAAATATTACCATAACCATCTAAAAAAAAAAAAAAAAAACTTTTTCAACCCCCTACACCATCCCCCCCCCCAAAAAAAAAAATTAACACATCATCACTCTACAGCACTTTAGCACTCCTCGATTAATCTGCGTGGAGGTCGTCTTTCACGTGGTGGTAATTGCTCACCCTCTGGATCAGGTATGAACGCTTCATCCAGGGGTTCTAAAAGCCACTCTTCCCCTCCATAATAGGGTTTTACTTGTCCGGCAGCTCTTTGCAACACTTTACCTAGAGAGTTGGCTTGCAGTCCCGAGGGACCCAGGTTCGAATCCCCGCTGAGGCAGGGAACAGTTTAAGGATTTGAATTTCATTAAATCAGGCTTTACTGATCTACCAGAAGACCCGCCGACATGTCGTAAAAATAACCCCGCTAATACCAATACACCAGTCCTGTATGAGACAGCCCTAGCATGTATTCAATATGGACGGTGGGTGTTAAGCGCCGAAGTGGTGACATGTAGAGGTGTATGGAGGACGGCTGGGCCTTGATAGCAGGCTGTAAAGCCTATGCCCAGAGTCGGACACATAAAAAAAAAAAAAACTGTGAATACATTTTGCACTACATACCCGCTACCTTCTCTTAACACTTCCACCACTCGATACGGACCATCCCACTTTACGTTAAGCTTGCGACACGTGCCAGGAATCACTGTTTCGTTCTTGACCCATACAAGAGAACCAACTTCCACTACTTGATTTTTCCACCTTCCATTGGCTACATCCCTGTACCTTCTCGACATTTTCCTGTGAGTGTCCCGTATAAGGGCATGAGCTGTGGTGATCTCGTCTTCCTCGCCATCGACTGAAGGTAATGGCGCACTGACTAGTCTGGGAGGGTGGCGAGAAAAGATGGCGAAGTATGGCTGTTGACCCGTTGAAGTTTGCACCGCCTGGTTCATGGCGATTTGACACGACTGGAGCAACTGGGGCCATCGTAGAAGGTGGCCCTGACATAAAGCGGAGAGGACGGATTTTGGGGTCCTGTGCATCCTCTCTGTCACTCCGTTTCCTTGGGGATGATAAGGGGTCGTATAATACAACGTGATTTGATGTCGCTGGCAAAATCGCTGGAACTCTTTGACTGGTGACAATCCTCGGGGAGTGCCATAATCTGCCACATACTGCCCTAGCTTGTCTGTGATTTGTGTGGTCTGTTTACTTGTAAGGGGGAAAAACTTGACAAAACGACTATAGTGGTCCACTACAGTAAGCACATATCGATAACCCTGGGTTCCAGCAACCATGTCTGTGAGGTCTATACCAATCCTCTCCAGTGGTTTACTCACTGGGGGCAATTCTTTCCACTGTTGCTGCAATCCAGTGTTCTGCTTAAACCTTTGACAAGTTACACACTTTTTAACATAATCAGACACTTCAACTTTTGAGTTTTGCCAGTAATACAGTTCTTCCGCTTTCTTAATAGTTTTCTTCTGCCCTAGGTGTCCTGTCAATTCGTGGGCGTGTTGCAATGCCTGAACTACTAACGTACGAGGAACTATGAGACTATAATGAAGACTACCGTCTGCCTTTACACGTACATAATACAATATTTCTTCTACCAGGGCAAACTGGTCTAAAGTGTTCTTTGGCAGTCTTTTGGTGGGAAGCTTACCACCTTCTCAATACTGCGCAAGTTCTGCCCAAACTGGTTCTACTCTGGCGATCTCTCATCTGTTCTCGGCTCAACCCAAGCCAGGTGGCTTCAGGCGATCGGACTACCACTCGAACTGGGCGTGATAACTGATCCGCAACGAAATTATCTTTACCTTTGAGATATTGAATATCATAATTGTACTCTCTCTTTTCCAGAATCTAACGGTTCATTCTTGGAGATTTAGTCCTGCGCTTGAAAATGCTTGTCAGTGGTTGGTGATCCGTGACCACTGTGAACCGCGTACCCCATAAATAATGGTGATAATTTCGGCATGCAAGAACTATTGCTAGAGCCTCTTTATCGGTGGTTGAATAGCGAGACTCGCAAAGGGTTAGTTTTTTCGAGAAGTATCTGATTGGCTTATTAGCACCGTCAGCTTGTACTTGACTAAGAACTCCCCCAACGTGGGTGTTACTTGCATCCGTAGTAAGAATAAATGGCTGATCTACTTTAGCTCCAACTAGAACAGGGGCATTAGTAAGGCAAGATTTCAAATGTTCAAATGGTTTTTGACATTCGCCCGTCCAGAGAAAAGTGGTTCGTGATTTTGTCAAGTTAGTGAGTGGTGTAGCTACGCGTGCGAACGATGGTACATGTTTCCTGTAGAAACCGCACATACCGAGAAATCGTCTTACTTCTTTCACAGTGGTGGGTGGCTTCATTTTAACTATGGCCTCTATATTCTTTGGATCAGGTTTACAACCTTCTGCCGAAATCCGGTGTCCTAGGAAAGTTACTTCTTTACATCCAAATTCACACTTACTTAGATTTAGCTTTACACCATCACTAGCAAGCAATTCAAAAAGTTGACTTAACCGATCCAATAAAGTAGGAAAACTTGGGGCCCATAAGATCAAGTCATCTAGGTAATTTTTCATCCAACCTTTCTGCAAAAGAGGTGTTAGCAGATTGACCATTTGACGTGAGAAGATGGCTGGCGAACAGTTAAGTCCAAAGGGAAGACGACGAAAACGATAGAGAGCCACTCCATCACTAAAAGTAGTCAGATCTCGACTCTCCTCATCTAACAAAATCTGAAAATATGCCTCACGCATGTCCAGAGTGACGTAATATTGATGTTCAGCGGCTTGGTCCACTAATTCATCTAGCCGCGGAAGTGGATAGACATCGGCTGCGAGATGCCGGTTAACATGGCGGTAATCAAGGCACATTCTTTTACTCTCATCGGGTTTATTGACCAAAACAATAGGTGATAACCAGGCTGCTGTGGATCTTTCAATAATCTCTCGATCCTCCATATCCTTCAACATATCAGTGATAGTTTGTTTAGCCTGCACCGGATAGCGATACATTGGGCCTCGACTAGGCTGAGGATTTTCGACTTTAATATGAGCTGGCGGACCCTTGATCAGACCTAATTCTCCTTGATCTAGGATGAATAGAGGGTCATACTTCAAAATTAGTTCAGTAAGTTCTTTACGCTGGGCTTCAGTGAGTTGTTGCCATTTCTGTACTTCAATTAAAGCTTTCAATTTCTGACTACAAGTACCTTTCTGCTCAACGTGATCATTCTCAGGTAGAAGGTCATTACGTATTTTAGTGAGGTTAACTTTGTCAGGGACTGGGCTAGTCACTCTCTCATACGAACCGATAATAGTTCCTTTTCGTAACACTTTCGCCTTTTTAGTGGGGTTAATCAGTGGAACATAAATGTTGCTTGACTCGTTTACTTGGACCAAATAAGGGTGACTATTATGACTCATTCTAGACTGTGGATAGACGATAAGATTGGTTTCTGGTTCCACTTTCACAGATACAGACACGAATTTAGTTTGGTAAGGGTCCAACTGCAAAGACGAGAGGAGATTAATCTGTGAGAAAGTTTGTTTCGGCTTAGACATTACAACAGGCTCATCTTTGACTCTCCTCACCTTGTTCTTCTGTCGACGGATATGATTTACTACATAAGGTGCACCACCCCACATCATAACTCTCTTCACTCCATCCCACATGAGTGTAGCTTGGCTCAACACATCACATCCCAGGAGAATATCTGTACTAAGATAGGAATTTGGTACTACCGAGATCCATTGCTTGTGCACTTTCTCATCACCGACCGCTATTTCAACTCGCAACATCCCTAGTATTCTCAGGGGTGCGCCTGTAATACCTTGTAAGCGCGGCGGATTATGTCGTGTGTTCAGTTCTCCTCCGATTCGTTTAAATGCAGACTCCTTGATCAAAGTATAACTACTGCCGGTGTCCACGACAGCTTCTAACATCTTCCCATTTGTTATGACACTGATAGTGGGAGATGTTTGACCGCCGGCTAGTCATATCTGCTGAGCCGGTTCCCGAGTTACTACCGGAGAGACGCTTTGAGCCGTGGTGTCGGGACCACGCCCAGGACACCCGCACTCACCTCGCCTACATCCAGGTCTGTGACAATCAAAACAGTGTCCAGGAGGGGGTTTACGCCAACAATCTCTGAGATTGTGAGAAAAAGCTCGACAATGAGCACAGTATTTATCACTGTATACTTTAGGGTTATTAGGCCGACCTTTGACTACTTGTGCCAGGCTTGACTTAAGTTCACGGATCTGACGCTTTAGATCTTTTACTACTACTTCCGGTCCATCTGGATTCGAAACGTTACTCTGTTTCAGTGATATAGACGATGATAGCTGGTTGTCTGACACCCTATCTTTCATGCTTCTTTCAGGAGGTAATATTTACTTGAGAGGCCTGACTTGCTTCCAACAGTAGGCATTCATTCTCGACTCTATCTATGAACTTCTTTAGGGGGTATTCATCATCCAGAAAAGCTTCTAACTTACTCCTTGATGGAAGAGGCAATCCATACCACAACTTACGCTTGATTGTTTTATCCCCGTTAGGGAATCTTTCACCAGGAAATTTGTGCTCAACGGCCGCATGTTTACATATATAGCGATACATAAAAGAATGAGGTGATTCTACCCAATCGTAGCATGCTGAATCCAATTCCTGCTATGTCCGATCGATAGTTACTTCGATAGCAAATTCCGACTTAAGGATCGCCTTAAATGTCAGCCACGTAGTTACTCGTCTCTTAATCTGGACGTTGTGTATGAACACTGCTAACTCTGTGCTCACTCGACTCTTCGCAATTTGTAAACGCTATGCATCATCTTGGCTACACTGCTCTACCGCTTCAAAGAACATTTCCAGGCGAGCTGCCGCATCAATACTCTGCAATTGACTCAGTTCTAGTACTGGGACATCACGTGGCTTTAGGGGATTTACGTTACACATCGTTGTTGAATACAACCTGAAGTCTGAGGACAGGCTAATTTCGGGAATGACTGTTGCGCCTCTGACTGATCATACTCCTCGTCCTCAATCTTAATTTCTACACCCTGCCAACTCATGGTGAAACAGAAGGAACGCTACTATTAGCTACCTTAACCAGAACATACACAGAACATGTTGCCACTCAAGTACGCCACTAACTCGTTCCTCAAAGAAAAAAGAACTGGCTTTGGCTCCAGGAGCCCGATACACTCTCAATTCCACGTCTGAATCAATATCCAATGTCTGGGGTATCTGGCTATGACCAACTAAAGATACTCTGAACATTCTGTAAAAATACTGATACTTTAACTGTGGGAATTTACCGATCCATTTCCGGTTGATACTAGAAAATTTCACCTCCCAGGGGTTCTTAATAAGATCAAGTGGGCCTCTAGCATGTAAAAACAAATGAACTATTTACTACTAATATTCCACCTATATCAACAATATTCATCTGTATCCCACCTACATTCATCTAATCCCACCACTTAAGCCGCCAGTCTAATGCGCGAATTTTGCATTACCCATAAATAAAGTAAATCCCACCGGTGTAGTCACCAGTCTAATGTCTAAAATTTTAGGTTCACTCTCCGAACGAATATCACACCGCTGCAGAACCAGTCTAATGCCGTGAATTTTGGGCATTATAGGGAATTAAATTAGTAATGATACCACCGCATTGACACAAGTCTAATGCCGCGAATTTTGGGCATTATAGGGAAATTAAATTAACTAATCACACCGCTCTGCCAACCAGTGTAGTAATAGAATCTTGATACTAGATTAAAGTATTATTTCAGTGTTTTCTGTTACTGCCAGAACATTAAGAAACCCTCGTTAAATAACTGAAGCAATTTGGTATCGCTGCCACCACCCAGCAGTTGCCGGGGAAAAAAAGTAATGTTAATGATATTAGTCCCGTACGATGGAAAAAGGGACAAAAGGCCTATAGCAATAACAGGGTAGCGTGAGTATAATATGTGAGAGCGTGGATCTTTAGATGAAACATGCCTTGCGGGCCACTCGGCCTTATGTAATACTCCCCGGAGGATTTATACCAAACACATTCTAATAAAGTATACTTATCTATATTGTTAACCTTAAATTACACAGAATGAATAGAATAACGAACAAGAATTAATTACTGGAACTTAGTAAAGCAATTGTCTCCGATACACCAGAATATCTGAGAGAATGGAAGCTCTATTCTACACAGTTTATAAAACACCTGACTCACCTAACACAGTACATGAGTTCACTCAACCCGACTGTGTCATAGAAAACCACATCAACAGGGGAAACTCCCATAAACCACGGTCTCATAAGGACTCGTAGTGATACCCAGTTTACAACGTGTTACACAGTTTACTCTATTTCTAAAGAAATCATCCCTATTTTACCTGGGCTTGCACCACATAACATATCTAGGTAAATAATCATAAGACAAGAATAATACAGAATGCAATCTCAGCGTACACAGCGCTCTGCACGACGAAGTATTACACCACTCCGCTTCTCACGCACTTACAACCAATATTTTACACTACATGAATAATAAGCTTACTAAAGTGGACCAATCGACTTTGACGGTACTGTTAATTGAAAAGGGACTAAGTGGAACGTGTAAGGGCTTTTGGGCACTAGATGCTGTGAGACTCGACGCACTAGACGGGCACTGGACTCCATGACCCAGCACACCGCATGACGACACAACTTATCTGCAACGTCCACCCACAACGATGTTTAACTTGAGAGTCATATGGCATTGACAATATTAACAGACATCTTACTTTAAATATAGTTAGAACGACAACTAATTATGATAACGTATAAGGGAGAAATACTGTGAATACTCGGAACATTACCTGCAACGTCCACCCACAACGATGTGATGTTTAACTTGAGAATGACATGACGCTTCGTGGGGACGAGGCAGGCCGCTCCCGCTAACACCCGCTACGTTTTTGCTACCCGGTTCTGACCTCGAACAATTACGTTACAGTCTACATGTTATATCATCGCACAAGAATTTGCAACAAGAAGCGTTCGCATTACTCTACTTATAAAAAATGACATGATGACTTAAATTTTGTGGCAATAACATAGGTCTAACAATTTTACAAACGATGCCTAAAATCACGCATTGATACAATTGCTCTTTGTTTCACCCGCGGCGTTAGCCAACAACTGAGGTCTGTGCCAAATAAATTAATTTCGCTGTTAACTATGATAATAGTCAATAGTCAGACTTTACTTAAGTTCTTAGACAACATTATTTAGTACACCAAGACGACTAACACAAGCTCAACTACCAAATTCTAAATTCTAGGTGTAAATATGACTCATCGCTAATTTAAGTCTCAAATTAACTTTCTACGTCACTTTATCGAAACCAGACGTGAATATGCACGTCCACTTGTCCATTTGCTTCCCTACTACCCTTTAACTAAAATCAAGCCCAAAAGTGAATTACAAAGTCCACTTCAAATACTTTACATCTTAACACGGTCCAGAATTCACACTTATCACGTACATAACCTAACGTAAAATACATACATTATATATTTACACTATACTTATACTAACTTATATTACTCTTATACTACTTAAATTATATGCAAGAAAAATGGCATTACAATTATGGGGTTGTGGTTGTGTGAGCGAGTCATGATTGGGTTGTGGTTGAGTGAGCGAGGTATCCGATAGCTGGTCTGCGCGCCCATTTTCTTTAAGTCGTTGTACGCTGGACTCATCTATTTTGGTTGTGTGTGTATTCGTTCTTGTGACGCTAGTTTTCCTATAACTGCTGGTTGTATTATCAGGAGATGAAATTTCCTCAATGAATTCGCTGTCATAATGAATTCCATTAAAATGTGGCATCAATATTATATTTTCTCTCCTCATCATGTTTAATCCAACTAAACCACTTCCTCTGATTGATAATTTTTCTACTACATAAAAGGTGGTTGTGAATGATTTTGTGGTCTCTGTGAACTTCATGTTTAACTCAGTCATACCAATAACTGGTATTTCTTTACCATCCACTGTGTATAAATGTAAGTCTGAGTTTTCCAGGAGCGCCACTTTTCTTCTCTTTCTAAAAATTCTTTCTAACTCATCTTGTGTTATTAACTTCACTGGTGAGCCTGAATCCAAAAATAATGAAATCTCTTCCTCCTCACATACAACAGAGACCAAAATGCTTTCGTTTCCAAAGAGACTTCCTATGTTGACAATTTGTTTATTTAGGTGTTTTATGTCTCGTCGTCTTTTGTGCTGGTACGATCTTCCCCCGACCTATAGACGGATAGCAATCTTTCTACTGTTTTACATTCTGAGGTCCAGTGACCTATACGCCTATGGTGTCTGCAATATGCTTCAAACCCTTTTGCCTCTTCCCAATCCTCCTTTGTTCTGATATAACATTCAGCTTTTGTGTGCCTAAGTTTAGCGCAATAGTAACAGAGTGTGTTACTCGAGCTGAACCTACGAGCTGATCTTCCATTTGTGTGTCTTTGTGTCGATCGATGCCTACTGGGACTTCTGTCAAACTTTTGTACCGCCCTGTTACCTGGTGTGCGGGAACGAGTCCTTGCTTGTTTCTGAACTGGACGTGATTGTCCCTGGTCCTTGGCAGGACTTGACTTATTTATCCCTGCTACTATTTCTGGTACTTTGATTCCCGGTCTGGTGGGCTGTGATGTGTCAGTAACATCAGCTTTACCGCAGTTTAATTCCACCTCATAAATGAAATCAAGTAAGCACATTCCTGGATTGTAAGGGATGGTTTTAGCTATTTTCAGCACCCTGTCAGAAAACTGACATAGGGCTGATATATAGCCAGTGATGTCAACGACATGCATTGGTGACATCTCACAGTCCTCTGTGACCCAGTTTGAGTTTTCTAGGCTGGCTAACAAGGTTTTCTTAATAATGGAAATATGTGCTGCTATTTCTTCTAGATCTGAGCGTGAGTGTGTTTGCCTAAGGAGGTCTACAATTTTGTGTAATTTTGGGGTTATACCACGATGTCAACGACATGCATTGGTGACATCTCACCATCCTCTGTGACCCAGTTTGAGTTTTCTAGGCTAGCTAACAACGTTTTCTTAATAGTGGAAATATCTTCTGTTATATCTCCTAGATCTGAGCCTGAGTGTGTTCGCCTAAGGAGGTCTACAATTTTGTGTAATTCTGGGGTTATACCACCAAGAAAATTCTTGCCTCCTGAGAATTTCCTGAGAAATTCTGTCTTAAATTCCTCGAATTTTGTGGCTCTCATCAATTTATCAGAACGTAACAAATTGTCTCTAGGGCATCGTTCTTGGTTTATTCTAGCTGAAAAAAAACAGCTATTTTCCCTTTTTCGTCCATAATGTGTCGCCTAATGAAATACTGCTGACAGTGTTCAGTGAGGGTGTTCACGTCTATTTTGTCTTTTTGTATACCAGAGAATTTTGGTAGTTCACTCTCTTCATGACAAATGTACACTGGAAAGGGATTATTACTGGAATTCTGTGGAGAAGGCATTGCACTAATGCTTGCTGTTTTTGTGTTATCCATCTTTACAATTTTTGTTTTGCAATCGTCATTTACTGGCAATTTATATGTTTTTCCTGACGTTAATACTCTATGGCCTGTGGTATAGTAGACTTGAGGAAAATTTTTATAATGTTCACTATCTACATCTGAAAATTCTGACCAAGTGTCATCATCATTTACTTCAGTGTATATTGAGTCTGTTTGTTGTTCTTTATCTAGCTTATGTTTTGTTTCCTGAGTTTGGTTTTCTGCTTGTTCCTCTGTATTAGATGCTGTTTCGATATTTATATTATGTTGATCGTCTTCTGGTGTTTGTGTAAGACTATTTGTCACTGATACTGTTGATCCTTCGGACATTAATAATGGAACTCTACTCAGCATAATTACTAATTCATATATTATCCATCTCACATATGTCAGTGTAAATTGTGTAATTGTCTCTCACTGTTTACTTTGTGTTTTTTTATGATGATGAATAGATAATTGCTTGGGTCATTAACTAAGTGTTAGTATTTTATGGATAGTTATGTAATTGGTGAATTGTTAAGTAATACAACCTTGGTTAGAGTAAATTAACTCACTAGAACAGTTGTGGAGATACAGTCGTGTTATGACGAAAGAGGTGTTGTTGTTGAAGGTCAACACGTCAGCATCGTTGTTATCACTGAGGTAGGCAGATACTCGCTCTAGACGTCTCACACTTCCTGTTGAGGTGGGTCCTTGTTACGATGCGTCAGCACTCGATGTCGTCCCTGGATTAGGCAGACAGGCTGGCAGACAGGTAGACAGGTAGACAGGCAGGTGCGGCAGGCCGTTGTTTTCAAGCACTTGGGCTGACTGGCGTGTTATGATGATCTTGCAGTGTGTGGGCCCGTGCTTTGCTATGGTAGTTGTGGTGGAGATGGTGGTGGGGGTTGTGGTGAAGGTGGGGATCGTGGTGTAGGGTGGTGGAGGTCAGCAGTGTCTTAGCTCATCTTGCTGGGTCAGACCACTAGCGCCATTCCTCCCTCGTCACTCTTCTTTGTTGTTGTTCGTATTTTCTCACCTCTTCATTTGCTTCTTATTTTGTAGTGCTTGATTTTCCTTAGTCGTTGTGATTTACTTGTAGGCTTGTAGCGTTGTTGATAGACGTCAGCTATTGTTTCTTGTACATCGTGGAGTTGAGGTGGTTAGGACGAGATGTTATGTTTGTTTGATTGCTTTGGTTGAGACGTTAATCGGCTTAATTTACCGCAGCTAAGTGGTCGTGGTGGGTTCGTGGTTACCGCTGCACACCAATCTCGGTGACGAGGTTGGAGGTACTTGTTGGGAAGTCGATGATGGGTTATTTAATACAAGCAGAATCAAGTCGTGAGACGTATTATCAACGAAGGTGAGTTAAAGGACTCTTGGGTTATATTGTACATTTATCTTGATAGCCATTTACAACGATCTTAGCGTGACGGCCAGTCTCCCCTTTCTCCTTACTCTGCCGTAATAGTGCTCGGGCATTCTCTATCCCCTTCTCTCTCCTGTGAAGGGCTTCTCTCTGCCATTATATACAGGTGGGAAAGGATGTTTAGGTAAGGTAGCAGTGTCTAATCGATCTCCTGTGGGCTTCCACGTGTTTGAATACATCATGAGTTTCTTGCTTGTTTGGACTACGAGGGTATTTTGAGAAACATCATATGTTAGGATTCTGATAGTCTGGGACAACAGACTGTGTACAGATATCATGTGAAATCAGACACTACATCTTGTATATTGTGTTATGAGATATATACTAATGCCTATATAATATTTACACTTTCACTGCTGAATTTACCATCCAGGCGCTTTTATTTAACTTAGGAAAGACATTTCTTATTTAGGGGTTGGAGATGGCTGTGTGATTATTTAGCGGACGCAGTTCAGCATGTCCCCTAGAGAGAGTAAGAGCATGGTACAGTTGTCCGAACCCTCCTTTGTTGAGGTCAACATCCCGCTTCGAATGCTCTGAACACCTGAAGCCCCTGCTCCATCTTTATTCACTTTCAGATGATTCTCTGCAGGTAAGTAAATCCCTCTCGTATTAAAGAAATTAATGAAAGCTGCATCTAACCCCTTAAATTCTAGTATCTCTACTAAAATGCATAAAATCATGTAAAGATAAGATAAAAAAAAGAAGGATAATCTGTGCAGAGGGTAATTTCGATTATTCGAGTCCTTCCTCATCAAGTTAATAATTCTGCTTCATTTCCACTGAACCCTTGAAGCTGGCAAAAGAATAAGAGATGTCCCATACCATGATATTGTTAACAGCGATGGTATTCACACTATGCCGTTATTTTTGTCCTGCCGTTTGAGCGGCCATAACAAGTCACAACCCGAGGCTTCCCGTGACGTGACTGGTGTACAAAGTTATCTCGTCAAATTGGCAGCACGGAAATGTGCCATAGGTCGTGTTTGGACAATAAGGATTGCTGTAGCTGGAACAAATATTACAGAGGAAACGTCCATGACAGGGTTTTCAGTAATTGATTTATTTTGCTCTCTCTCTCTCTCTCTCTCTCTCTCTCTCTCTCTCTCTCTCTCTCTCTCTCTCTCTCTCTCTCTCTTACACACACACACACACACACACACCATCCAAGTTCTGTCCCACATTTACCACCATACTTACTTCCAAGTATACACACACTTACAAAATACCTCATACTCCTATCGACACATACCTACACATTCCTCACCTACACCCTCACTCTACACATAGCCATTCAGGAGGAGAAAGATAAAAACAACATATCATCACCACCATCATCATCCCAACTTCTTTTTTTTTCCCATCCAAGGATGGAAGATAAACTATTTACATACAGTGGATATAGATCTCTCAGCTGACCACAAGTAATTTTATCATAACTCTTTTCTCTTTAACCATTCAAGACAACTCTCTTTTTCCCCTTACACTCATATTTCTCACTTACATCCCGACAGCCCTATTTTTTACACCTTTATCCATCGTTGCACATACTCACACACTCACACTTACTCACACCTCTCACCCATACCTACATCCATATCTCCACTGACACTCACATTTATACCCACCTTCACCCTCACCTGCCTCCACCCACACTCACGCCCACACCCATATCCACATCCGCAGTTGCAACCACCAAAGCATCACATCCACACCAATTTAAACTCACCTACACCCACACTTACCTACACGCACATTAACTACACTCACACCCACTTACACCTACATTTATGTCTACTTACACCCCCACCCCCGCACTTACTATACTCTTTTTACTCAACTTGTCCTAAATTTTCCGTCCATCAATCTTAAATGCAGAGTTGTGACAACAGATTAACAGTGCGACATGATGCTAATCACGATAATATTCTGTATACAGGATGCACAGGCGTAGTATCGTCTTATTCTGTCGCTGACCTACGTGAAGTAAGTCGCATTTGGACGAAAATCTAGGAGAGGGCGATAAGAAACGGCAGATGAGTCAGAGGAGGACATAATATTCCAGGAAGGGCATCTTCATGACATGCCTTCGCATAAAACTTGAACGAAACCATACATGGTCGCAGTCATGTTTCTTTTTTATCAAATGCTGCGTGATATGGGCGATGTATGACCTGGCATTCACTGTCTGTTAGTGAACATGCTGTACTGTATGATGTGGAATGGTTTAGCAACAGACAAAATACCAAGGAGGACCTGCAAGATAAGCACAGCAATCTGATTTTCCTGACTATTATAATTACCATCGAATTTTCCTGTTGAACCACATATCCAGGATGTGTATATGCCGGTATCTGAGATTTCTACTGGTTTTTCAGTTCAGTAATTTTCACTCCAAGATTATTTAAAAAAAAAAAAAAAATCCTACTAGGAGCTGGGGTGCCCACCATCGACTCACTGCGTGTTGTACAACTTACACATGATTATCGTAAGTGACAAGCTAAACAGTTTTACATAATCCAGAGCACGATTGCACAGAAGTAATTAAAGCGCCGAGTCTACCAACTAACCTATACACAACGTCAGGGTAATCATCTGGCTCTGAAATAAGACTAGGTGAGAGGGTACTACAGTCGAAAGTCAGGTATAATTATTCCCCTGTACAAAGGTGAAGGGGCAAAAGAAGTGTATGGTAATTATAGGGGGATTTGGCTTCTTAGTGTAATAGGAAAAGTATATGATAGGATACATACGGACAGAGTTAGGGAAATAACAGAGGAATTAGTTTGTTTGTCACAACCTCTTGATGGTGTAATGAAAGTCCCGGAATAGCTATTTACGGCCTTTAATTGTGGAGCACGGGGACAGTAGTTGTCCGTATGAGAGTAAGCCTTCGACTGACTGTACATATGTTTCTAGTTGGATGGTCAAGCCTGGAAACGCTGAGGAGGTCAGCAGTTAGTGGGGGTACATAGTGAGGGGGGGGGGGAGCATATATACATACAAATAACGGGGATGATACATACATATAACGGGAATGGTACAAGCCACTGGCATGAAAGCCACTAGTAGCGAGATCTGTCAATTACTTATAGGCACCAAATGGGTAGAGGACGTAAATGGATCTCATTTGGTTTCACTCAACAACTTTGCAGATTTATTTGCTTACATGAGATTCCTCCATTGGCTTGATCCTAGACAGAGAGAGATAGCCCTGGCGATCGGTTTCAGTCAAGGAGATAAAAATGTTCAGATCACTAAAACCATCCATGAAAGATCAGGTTCGAACCGCACACGTCAGGCCGCAAACAGCCCCTTGGTCTCTCAGGTCTGTCACACTACTGCTCCCCCAGACCAATACTGCTCCCATTCCACCACACGAGGCGGACCTGCCATGCATCGTTCTCCAACCGCCGGTCGTGATCAGTCTAGCGTCCGACAGAACAGAGAATCTTCGATCCCCTGCTGGCACTGTGGTAAACCAGGACGTCGAACAAACAGTTTCGACCGTAAATACACAAAGTCTCACTCCCAAACTAGACAGCGTACGCCTTCTCGTTCGCGTCGTCCTACATGCAAGTATCATAAAACCAGTATGACTCACACTGCTGAGGAGTGTCGTTACCTCAATCGCCAACAGTCGGGGGAAGCGCCGCGCACGTATCGGACCAATATGACATAGCAACAGAACACCAACTCCCCATCCGCCATGTCGGCCCCATAACTTCCTCAGGTCTAGTCATTTTAGGACGGAGTAATGACATACCAACGTCGTTTTTCATGGACACCGGATCTATAGTAAACTTGATTTCTGATACCTCTTTAGGCATCAATGAACGCCACCGCAAACACGTCAGTTTCCTTGAGCCGCGTGACATTCGCATATGTGGTGAAGAAGACTCAGAGTTTAAGGACAAGGGAAGAATCACTTTAGAAGTACAACTAGACAGCGCCTTGCTCCCTTTCCAATAGAATTTCATGTTACTAACGAAATGAAATATCCAGCAGATGCCCTTATTGGCTTACCCACCATGGCACAACACTCCATTGCATTATTGCCTGCCTGTAGTAGTATAGACATTCCTGGGTTCCCAGTCTACAGTATGGAATGTCCCCGTCCTGTACTGACAGTAAAACCAGTCATTCAGTCCCCCTGACTCCCGCACTCCCTAAGAGTACAGAACAAGCCAAGCCATCATCATCATCATTACCCGAGAATACAGAGATCATTCCCTCGCTGACTGAGAGAAAGGACACGAATTCCTCAATACCTGATGATACATCCTCTCAGTATTCAGAAAAGGCTCATCCAGCCTCCTCTAATGACAGCACTACAGCCTACTCAGACATGTCTCAGTTACCTACCTCACAGAGTCTGACTGATGTTCTCCAACATGCAGAGCCGAGGCGTGCAATAACGAATACGTGCACAATTTTGTTACCGCATGAATTCACCAAAGTCTCTGTTCGTGTTGTAGGTGCGAAAGAAGGAGTGGATGTACTAACACTACCTGAGACGTGTTGTGTGAATGGCTTAATGTATGAGTCAGCTTGGTGCACGATATTAGAGGAGAGCCTATGTTGTCTATACTTGCTCAGTGTCACGAATGCTCCACAAAAATTTAAAAGTGGTGTAAAGATCGGAGATTTCCTAGTATACCCAGCGGCCGTAATGGTATGCCAGGAATCCTCTATCCCTGTTGTTCATATTGATGATGATAGTCAACCAACAGGTGTACAGTACGTGCCATTAACTCTACGGGATCTGCTCCAACTCGTTCACATGACTTGCTCTCAAATCTGACTTGCAAAGATTTTCCATAGCATAAATCTCAACTGCTCGACCTTTTGCACACCTACAGAAATGTGGTAGCCTTACCCGGAAAAGATATGGACAAGACAGACTTAGTCAAACATCATATAGAACTAGTACCAGGAACTCAGCCGATTTACATACCAGCATATCAGTTACCTCACAGATTGAGAAAACAGACATATCAGATGGTACAGAAAATTTTTGTTCAGGACATTATCGAAACTTCCGTCAGTCCATGGAATAGCCCTCTTTTCTTAGTCCCAAAGAAGGACGGCAACTTTAGACCAGTGGTGGACTAAAGTAAAGTAAACTCCGTAACTGTTCCAGACCGTTTCCCGTTACCCGTCCTCACAGATTTGCTAGAATCACTAGGTGAAAATAACGTAGTATTTTCATCCGTAGACCTCCTCAGTGACAGGTCGAAATGGAAGAATCCTCTCGCACAATTACAGCCTTCAGCACCCCTTCCGGACATTTTCAGTTTAAGAGACTTCCTTTTGGTATGAGAAATGCTCCTTCAGTGTTCATGCGACTTATCCATTTGGTCTTTAGTGGCATGATGGGACACTCTCTTTTTGCTTACCTAGATGACATCATTGTTGTAAGTAAATCAGTACCTAACCATTTTGCCAAACTACAACAAGTATTGGGACACCTACAGCTAGCAGGCCAAAAAATCAACCTCAGTAAATGTGACTTCCTGAAAAAGAAAATCAGCTTTCTAGGACATGTTGCCGATGCACAAGGCATTCATACTAATGACGACAAAACTAAGGTGACCATCAATTTCCTAGAACCTACCACTACCGATGCTGTCAGAAGTCTCCTAGGTCTAAGTGGTTACTGCTGTAGATTCATTAAAGATTATGCAAAGATCGCCGCTCCTCTATCCCGCTTACTAAGAAAGAATGTTTCCTTTGTATGGACTAACGACCACTCCCAGGCTTTCCAATCACTAAAGACAGTTCTTGTTAATGCCCCAATTTTAGCATTCCCTGATTATACTAAACCCTTTCTTCTATGCACAGACGTCTCAGGCGTAGGACTTGGTACAGTTTTAATGCAACTCGATCAAGCATACAGGAAGCGTGTAATAGCGTATGCTAGTCTCACCCTTACCACCACTGAAAGTAATTACAGTGTCACAGATTTAGAAGCTTTGGCAGTAGTCTGGTCCTTGAAACATTTCAGAGACACAGTATATGGTTATCCAACGCATATCCAGACAGACCACCACCCTCTATGAGATTTGTTTAAGGGACGCAATCTCACGAGTGGGTTACCTAGATGGCCCATCGCCATCCAGGATTTTAATCCCACCACTGCCACCAAATGTTTGTCACAACCTCTTGATTGTGTATTGAAAGTCCTGGAGTAGTTATTTATGGCCTTTAATTGTGGAGCACGGGGACAGTAGTTGCCCGAATGAGAGTTAGCCTTCGACTGACTGTACATATGTTTCTAGCTGGTTGGTCAAGCCTGGGAATGCTGATGAGGTCAGCAGTTAGTGGGGGTACATAGTGGGGGGGTGGGGGGTTGATTGATTTGATTAATTTATTACGCCCGAAGGCGACAAACCTATTACAGTGCCATGTGGGCATATGTGAGGGAACTCGTGCCACGCAGGACACGCTATCTAGCTAAAACAAATTAACCCCCACCAAAGTGTGGATGACACATGAGAATAACATCTAGGTTATCATCATCCAATAAATGTTTACAAGTGTCCACTAATGTGAGTCTGTGTGGTATTAAATCAGAGACAAGTGGACA
>JAGKTI010017398.1:0-14503 GCA_018397915.1 Birgus latro | reverse complement strand
TCTCTCTCTCTCTCTCTCTCTCTCTCTCTCTCTCTCTCTCTCTCTCTCTCTCATTACATGCGATGAAGTAGTTTTCACTTTACTTATTCCTCGGCCAGTCGATTTTACGCACCCTTGGACGGCTGTGTGGTGGCGATAGGATTAACAAAGACTGTCCAACTCTTCCAGTTCCAGGGGCGTCCTAAGCTGAATAAAGTCGCCTGAATGTAGCAAGAATAAAACAGAAAGTACGTCATCGGACTGAAGGAGTAAGAGCTATTCTTTGTTAGCCCTTGCAGTACGTCTCTTACTCTTCATTATTCTTGCAGCCAGAGGACGATTTACTCAGAGATTTTCCCTAATGCTCTGGTGGTGGGTAGAATGAAAGTTAAAAGGGCGTCATTGTATTGAAGGGGTTGACAGAGGTTGTTTGTAGCCTCTTGACTACGAGAGGCCTCCTCAAACCTGAATATAATCATCTGAAGGTAGCAAATATATATACAGTGTACATATACGGCAGGTGCACTGTTACCAATCCTGAATGCCGCAAGGTACAAGGCCTCATGCACAGGGGGGAAACTATCTTTTATGAGTGACTGTACACGAAAATTAAACTGTCCGACGCACAGAAGAAACATGGAAATATCGAGTTTTCTCTCGGTTTCAAGTTTCACTCCCCGAAAGAACCCGTGGGTAGGTGAGGAGAAAGGGGCTGACTGGAAGAGAATGGGAGGACTGAATTCGCGGGCCAGTACAGAACGCCGAACTGAGCAGACGTATGGATTGTCTGCCTCTATGACCCCAGTACAGAACCTCACTTGTTATTTGCCTGCCGAACTGAGCAAACGTGTGTTCCTCTCTGTCGGTGCAGAAATAGTCCTAACGAAGACTGGTACTTGGTTTCTGTATATAGAGTGAATTTCTCTCAACTTTCCGAGTTTTGGGTCACTTTCTGGGGTTAGTAAGAGAAGAAGAGATTTTCTCAGTTAAGCCTTTTTTTTTTTACACCAAACTCGTTAGTCTTTGATAAGGAGATGAATTATTTGAGCATTTCTCAGAGCATGATATAGCAGCATGACTTCAGGAATGCAATTAAAGGGCGAGAGGGGAATTAGGAAACATGGTTAAAAGCTGAACAAAGAGAGCAAGGAGGTAAGCCCAGCATCATATTTGACTCTCCCCCTTCTAACTTTTCTTCACCTAATTAGTCTTCTTTCTAGCTGGTGAGGTGTATTTAATCATGTCACCGATTTAGATTTAGACTACAGTACAGCCGCTAGGTATAAATCTAAGCCATTTCCTTCTGTATTTCTGTGCATCACCTCCAGCTCACTCCACCTGCACTTCGCACATTCGGCACTGCAGTTCGCCCACTTTAATTTGCCAGAGATTTTCGTCCGTGTGCAGCTTATTTCCAGCAACTCAGTGTTAGAAGAAGACAATACCACGGGTTTAAATCACTTCCATTGCACTCCCCTGTGAGCAAGACCATGCACGAATATTACTTTTATATTATAGTCCAGCACTTAAAATTGAGTTTAAGGCAATTTTAAACCAAGTTACAGCGAAAAGAGTTATAGTATCATAATTGAGTGTTGTTCTTGTTACAGTATATACATTAAGGAGATGTACTCGTATGTAGTAATTTTGCGCCAAGTTAAAGTGGACGGAGTAAAATTGCCACCGACTCTACTGGGATAGGTTGGCAGAATATTTAGACAGTGTTGTGGATGCACGGTGTTATCTTATTCATGCTGTATATATATCACCAGGCTACTTTAGCTAGCCGAGGGAAATCGTGGCAGCAGATAGTTTAACCCCTTTACCAAGAGGTTCCCCCAGAGCTGAGCAAAATCGTCTGGTGGCAGCAAGAATGAATTAGCCCAGTCCTCATTTGTACTAAGAGAGATAATGAAGACCATCCCTAACCTCCTCGCAACGAAATGTCTCCCCAGAGTTGAATAAAATCATCTGGAGGTGGCAGAAGGAAATTGAGAAGTTATCGTAATGGAGGGAGGGATTTAATGCTACCTCGAGAAACCCCTTCGCTGGTATGATCTTTTATAAGCAAGAGGAATCCTGCCAAGGCTTTATGACACCTTTATAAATTAGACTTTTTTGCTCAGCTGAGATATCCTGGGAAAATGAACCCTTCAGTACGTTGTTGTCTTAAATATTCCCTTATTGCAAAGACCAGGTGATTTTATCGGGCTTTGGAAACACATGTAGAAGTGGGATAGACATACAGTGGACTTCATTAACTCCTTCATTACAAGAGGCCTCCGCGGATGAATATAATCATCTGGAGGCAGTGGCAATACACCAATATCGCTGGGCTTGAGGTCAATGTACTAACTTTAATTCAGACTATGCTGGACGATTTAAGTTCCCTGACAGATATCTTGGCAGTTAGTGAATGAAAAGTTATCACGATGGACAATTTTACTCCAGTGTATGTACGTAGTTAAAGTATTTAATTCAGGACGACACCAGGCGATTCCAGTCAGTTGTGGCGAGATCCCTTGTAGCGAAAGGGTTCTTATTGTTACTGATGTGGCCCAGGGTTCATCTGAATATAGCTCAGTGGACTGCAGAAATCCAGCCAACTTAACCGAGTGCTCCCAGTTATCTGGTGTTGAGGTTATGCTGAGCGTACGAGTAGACTCATGTATTGTAGTGCTTGTTATGAAAGTGAGGAACATCAGCTGATTAAAAGTGTTGTGGTGAGGCATTGTGGAGGGTAGAGTAGGCTGACTGTGCGGAGCTGCTTAAAGCTGCTGTGGTGAGGCACAATAGAGGATAGAGTAGATTGACTGTGTGGTGTACTCGTATATTGTTTCAACAAATACCTGGTGATCTAGTGGGCTGATCTTTGGCCAGATGTGACCCATATGAGTTCAGGTCGTAGGAATGATTGCAGCCTTACTGTTTACATTATTCAGCTTTCAGTGATTGGACTGTATAGCTTAGCCCTGGACCCTTGCACTAATGATGCAGGACTGGGTGATGGATGGATGGATGAACTGATGGAGAAAAGGTGATGGTCAAATCGTAGTCTGGCTAGTTGATCTCATGTCCCTGTGCGAAGGGGCAAAAAGAAACAAAAAATCAAGGCACCATCATTTAACATCGGTTTCTTTGCAGGTGTCTCTGGCCGTCATGCAGAAGCAGTTGTATGAGACTGCGCAGCTAGGTCGTAGTCACCTCCCAGGCCCCCACCACCATTCCAGGACCCCTCATGACCACTCGAGGACCGCCCACGACCACCAGAGGACACCCCACGAGGAACGCTTCACCCCGGGGCAAGTTGGACCCCTGGCCATCGCCTCGTCCAAGCTGTGTGATAGTCGATCCTAGCCTTGGCGGTTTTAGGCTCGTATTTTGACGGGGTGTGGAGAGTTCGTAACACCTCTTCCTTGGCGATTTATTCTGCAGTTTACATCCTCAGTATTCTCTTGTGTCTTATTGAAGCAAACCACTAGTGTCGATATTAATGCGACATAAAGAGTATACAAGAGAGTTACGGTGTTACGGTGCACTCTGCAGAATAAATCGTCTGTAGCCTAACTAGTCCTAACCGTGCCCTGGAATCCCACATGCCTAACTTCTGTCACACCCAGCCAGTCACAGTTCATCGCCTCCTCTTCGCCAACATCCTCATAGTATCTTCGTAACAACCCGTCTCTTAGCATCGGGTTGTGAGGGGGATATTCAGAGGTGATATTAGAAGTATTAGTGAATTCAAGTAGAACTCATTAACGAATCATGGAATTGTTGGTTCGTTTCGTATCTAAACCTTGACTGAAACTCATATAACATTAGTGGAGAAAAAAAAAGAAAATTATGCTTCTTAAAGTGAGATTAATTACTTTTTCAGTTCAAGGGCTGACAGCTTCGAAAATAAGCCAAGCCTGTGCTAAATGACAGTGCATAGAAGGTGGAAATAATTATGGTATACTCTTCAGATATTTAGAACATAATGAAAATAGACTAATTCTGACTGTTACACTAATCCAACCTGTCCATATCTGAAACATGCATTTACTTAACAAGTCATGTTAGTAAATTATCAGGATTATGATGACTAATATAATAACTGATTTTTTACGTAATAGAAAATACAGGTAAATAATCTGTATTTGGATAACGATGATATTATAATTAAACACAAAACTAGACAGTGCTAAAGAGAATCATTATTTTCCCTAGTGAATGATCCCACACCACAACTTCGGAGTGTCAAAAAAAAAAAAAAAAATAAGAAAATGAAACGAAGAAAAATACACGAACAAGAAAAAACAGCGAAATAAAAAGAAAAATACATGCAGAAAAGACTGAGTAGTACGTTATGAAAATATGTAATAGCTTATATAACAAAACATGTGCCATACAGAATAAGCCAAAAATATTATGAAAAAAAAATCGCGTCTTCTAAAAAAAAAACAAAGTAATAAAAAATCCAAGGAGACGACGTGTTGTGACATTTAGAGCCAAAGAACACTTGAAAAAATTGACATTAAAAATTAGACGACACTTGCGAGAAGGAGAAGAAGAAGATAAGGAAGAGGATTTTTAAAGCTATATCGATTGTATTAATAGTAGTCTTATATAAAATAAAATTTGAAAGGAAATTAACGCAGCCGATAAAAATATAATTCAGTCCACAAGCAAAACTTCATCCCTTCAGCCAGATGACATCAGATATTATTCTTGCTATCTCCAGACGATTTTATTCATCTTAGGGGAGACTTCGATTTAGGGTGAACATAGACTTCATAAACACATTCACACGAAGATGTCTCCCTCATGCTGAATACGCACGCTTAGTGGTGCCCTGATGAAAATCCATTGTGTTTAGAGGGATAATTATACTTCATCTGAAATATCAAATGTAAAAAAAAATAAAAATGCCTGTGTGTAGTGCCAGATCATGGTGAGCTAAACAAGAGGTGCAAAAAATTACTATCATTTGAACGAGAACTTCCCTGCGTCATTTAAGAAAATAATTTGAGAACAGCGTAGAAAATATCGTTCTGTCTAAAGCAAAACAGATCCATGGTTAGGGGGAAAACAAAACTAGTGAAAGTCCGCGTTGTGCTAGAATAAAGACAGTCTTAAAGTGAAATGAATAAATAATATCAATGGCTGACACGTAAAATAAAGGTTACGGGATAATATGTCAGCTTCGTTCTTCATGCAAGACTATCCAGAGTGACGAGGAAAAGCTTACATTTGTTGTGACACAAAATTAAGATGAGTCAGCACAAAATTAAGCCAGTGTTAAACAGCAAATAGACAAAACAGGCTATCAGTGTCAGTCTTGTCAGAAAAGAAGCTATTGTAAATAAAAATAATGTTCGAGAAATTCTGATAAAGAAAAAATTTGAACACGAAAACTAATTAAGATGAACTTTTATGAAAAAATGAACTACCTGAACAAGCTACAAAAATGTAATACAAGTAAACCTTCAAAAAATGAATGTAATCAAACTTAAGCCTAGTAAATCATCAGTTTTCACACGCGAAACACTATATAGTAAAACCTGCTCTATTCTAGTACTGAATGACAGATGTATCGAACAATTTTTGGAAAAGCATATGTTGAAATTCCCAAACAATTGTGATTCCCTCCCGTCCAGCTGCTTTTTTTTTTTTTTTTAATACTGCAGCGTGGACAGCATAACAGTGAAATCTCGTTGCTGCAATCTTCAATTGTCTGAAGTTTGTTGAAGTGTGTTGAGAGCAACTTTTGCTGGGTTTGCAAGTTTGTTAGTGTGCAGCGACATCAGATGCTAGGCCATGTTTACTAGTGCTAACCTCTCAGAATTAGCGTGACTAAATGTAGCAGAGTCCTTAATATATGGCGTTTGAGGACTAGTGTGATTTGGTGGTGATGAGAGCTTATTATTGCCCTCTCCCTCACCCCGCAAGACTGTAAAGCAGGGGAGAAAAGTTCACATACTATTCCACTATGTCTGCTTCACACATGGGCTTCTCTGACACTTTCCTCCCTGACACATCACATCAAAGAGAATCACTTGTGGACAGAGACCTTCCAAGCTTCTGTCAAATTAAGATGGCCGATATTAGCCAGCAGAGGAAAGTGAGAAGTAGAAGTGAATATTAAGCGAAGTTTTATCCCCAACTATACCTATGTTTGTTATAAAGCGGGTATCACACAGGCTAAACTTACCCGACAGAAAATGGTTGGGGGGGAAGCTACTATGGTCGCCATTACACCTCAGTTCATTTGTAGCGACATGTTACTCAACCAACAAATCCAGGTCAAAATAAAAGTTATCTTCCTTATCACAAGTGACCTTTGTATTTTTAAACATCACTCTTCAAAGAATGTATTTTAATATAAATAAGGGGATGAGACATAGCTCGGATATAAATGAATAAATAATAACTCTTCAATCGAACATATTTTGGAATTCGTTCTTCCCGTCTCCAAACAACTTTTATCGACATTAGCAGGCTTTTTGCACTGGATGAGTTATAGCCGTCACTGCCACCTTCACTGCAAGATGTCTACCTTTAACAGAAACTGTCTATTGGTAACAATAACAACAGAAGAAGAAAAATGTGCTCAGAGTGGGGGATTTAGGGCCTTTTCTCGTTGATTAAACTCTTTAGTCCAATGAGGTTTTATTCCCTTCTTGCTGCCTTCAGATGATTTCTTCAACATAGGACAGACCCCTAGTAGTGATGGGCTAATGTGAGCTATGTCTAACCCCTCTGGATCAAAGTCTCTCCCACACTGAATAAAAGCCCTTGAATGGAACAGGAATAAAGTGATTACGTCATCCGAATGAAGGGCTTAAGGAAACTACCTAGCAGTCTTCCTTACCAATTTATTTCTGTTACTGGTATGTTATGATATTCCTAATTATTATTTATAAAATCTGGCGTTTAAAGAAAAATATAGTTAAGAGAATATGACTACAGATGTTATGTTGTGCAACGCATATGGGGTTAAATCACAAAATTAAGGAAAACAGGCCAGAACACCCAACTTTACTGGTATTACAAAATTACACCCAACTAACAGATTAGTAGCCTATATTTCGCCTCACAGGTGATGACCTTGTGAGTGCAATGACCTTGACCTTGAGAGTGCAGTGACCTTTGTGCTTTGTACCCAGTGACCTTTGACCTTTGCTCCAATGACCTTTGACCTTCGTACTAATGACCTTCAACGTTGAAACGTAGCCAGAGTTTGAGTTGCCCAAGCCCCAGTTATGTACAGTGGTACCCCCCATCTCCAAGTGTGTGTGTGTGTGTGTGTGTGTGTGTTTTAATGAAATTCTTGAAGGAAGCAGTACATGCGCCAGTGTATCTATATTGTTCTCAAGTGTAATTTTGTGTGCTAGCGTGAGTGATAGTTTGGAAAAAAAAAAAAAAAAAGGCATATATTTCTGGCCATCCCCCTCAAAAAAATAAAAAATAATAAAATAAAAATCTTGATAAAATATCCTTTCCACCAACCCTTGATTTCTGCAGCACCTGTTTAGTCAGATACAAATGTCTGTAAAGCTTCAAAAAAAAAAAAAATGTTCCCTGGTTTTTTGCCCTGGCTCCGATTTTAGTCTTTTTATCCCCATCTGGGGAGGAAAATAAGAAATTCACTAGAGTGTATGTTGCTATGTTGCGACTTTATGTTACCGACTACTTAACCCTATACGCGAATAGAGAGAGAGAGAGAGAGAGAGAGAGAGAGAGAGAGCGTATAGATAGACAGATAAATAGATAGATATTTCTTCAAACGCGGATATTTATGCATACATTTTTATAATGATGTGTTTGAATAGAATGTTTTTCTTCTTAGAAGAAGGTATATATATCAGTTCAGCAGCATATTATTTTGTGCTATTGTCTTAATCCAACAGTAAAGTGCGCTTTGAGACCGGGTGAGGAGCGAGCGAGCGTTTGTTCATAATTATGCCTATCATCATAATTTCATCTTGATGTAAACTTTCAACATTTCTGGTGAGGCAGTTGAACAATCAGAGGAATAATTGAGCTAAAATATTTACCTCGTCACGTTTTCTTTCACTTTTTCTTTCTGGATGTGCATTTATCACACGCGCAATGTTCAGTTCTCTGCTCCCAACTTGCTGTGTATACGAACTGCGTCAGTAAATGCTTGGCTACTGATCGTATGATGCAGCTCAGGAATGGAGCAATTACCCTTGCTGATTTCACCCCTAAACATAGAAAAAACGCTTTTTGTAAAATTATGAGTGCAACATTAAACAGGAAATCTTTTTTTTTATTCGATTTCATAATGGAGCATGTCAATTGAAGCCCTCGGTACATTCCCTTGGAAAGCTGGGTTTCCAAGGGTTTTTTTGCTCTCATAAGTAAATATATATATATAGCTAAAAACTAAATTTATTAAATGTACAATACCTACTCCGTGCAGAAAGAATCTCTTCTCTCTCTTATATGGTAGAAAAGTTTTTAGCCTTTGAAAACCATCGCGGTCGGGCCGGACCGGGTCGTGTCGGGCCACTTATTTCTCAGCTGAATGTAGATATTGCTTCGCTTGAGCGCTCGTTCGCTCGTTATAATGCTGCCTTATGTTTCATTAAAATTTGTCATCCATAAACTTTTGCAGTTTTCTCTAAAGTAAATCTATAGAAAATGGAAAATAATTGCACAAACTATAAAGTGCATATTTTTTTTTTATTCCCCACCGAAAAAATGTTCATGTACAGTTATGAGCGTAATATCCGATATTCAATTGTTAGAATTCATGCAAGAAAACGCAGTGTTACAACAGGAAATCTTTTTTCATTCGATTTCATAGTAGAGCATGTCAACTGAAGGCCTCGGTACATTCCTTTGGAAAGCTGGGATTCCAAGGGGTTTCTTTGGTCTCATGAGTAAATTTATAGCTAAAAAAAAAAAAAATGTATCTACTACCTACGGAAAGAATCGCTTCTCTAGCTCACATAGCAGAAAAGTTATTAGTCTCTGAAAACCATCGCGGTCTGACCGCTTATATCTCAGCTGAAGATAAACATTGCTTCGCTTGCTGTTTTCTTTGGTCTCATACGTAAACATATAGCTAAAAACAAAATTGATTGAATGTATCTACTAGCTGCTGAAAGAATCTCTTCACTATCTCACACAGTAGAAAAGTTATTAGCCTCTGAAAATCATTGCGATCGGGTCGGGACGGGTCGTGTCGGGGCACTCATTTCTCAGCCGAACGTTGGGACATCGCTTCCCTCTCTGCGCTCGCTAACTCGTAACCAGCTTTGGGGGCGGAGGAGCTAGAGACATTTGGCTTACCCGCATGTTTGTAAGCCCCCGCCCATCCACTCCACCCACGATATTGTTATTAATGTTTAGTGAGGGAGAAATTTGACATACCCAGAGTTGGGATCAATGCAAAACTCCATTTACTGTTATGACATTACTGTTATGAATGTAGGTGGTGTTGGTTGGGGAAGTGATTTCTCATCTGCTTTAAGGGAGTGGAAATGGAGACATTCGAAAAACTCTGTGCCTGCACGATTTTGCCTGACAACATACAGTATTAGTGGAAAGTGGGAGGGAAGTGGTGTATACAGTATTTTGTAGTCCCCAGCAGTGCGGGGACAGGAAGGCTGTTCACGATGTCAAAGAAATAGGTATAAACCTTTCGCAGCTTACAGATGTTGAGGTAAGTCGGTAGGCTATTTTTTTCTTTTTTTCAGTGCATTAAAAATACAATGCTCACTATGAAGTACTAATTTGGTGCTTCTGTATCAGATCTAAGACCCTCAGCTAGCGAATACTTGTGTTCGAAAATACTTATCCTAAATAAGCATATATAGTCATATATCGCTCACAGTATATTATTATTATTATTATTATTATTATTATTATTATTATTATTATCATTATTATTAATACACCCACGTTCACCAAGCGAGACCGGATGTTATGCTTGCAACGGCGTATGTCTGTCTCTGTGTGCGTAAATAAATTAACTCAGTTTCATCCTATTTTAACCAGACTTGGTGGATATGTTGAGAGTTAACCAATGGGGAAGGGCACAGGGCTAGGCCAAACGTTGACAGAAAAATTAACTAAAGTTTTTATCCAGTTTAGACCAAATTTTGAGGAAGCATTGATAATAAAAAATGAAGTGATTAGTTATGAGAACAATTAGTCAGAGGTCAAGGTCACAAGTCAGAGTTTAACCCCAGTATAATAAAAATAACAAACCGTTCTGACCCGATATTAGCCAGACGTGGTGGAAAGTTTGAGGGTCCAGCTTGAGGCAAACTTCTTGCTTTTTGGAACAATAGGTCAAAGGTCAAAATCAAATGGCAAGGTCAACTTAAAGCTTTTATTTGATTTTGAACAAACTTTCTGGAACGGTTGAAGACAAAATAAATAAAAGCATTCAGTTTTTACAAGTCAAACATCAAGGTCACAGGCAGCCTTTAGGTCTAATCCAGGATGCAAGGCAAGATCAATTTCAAGTTTTTATATGACGAACCAAACTTGATGGAAGTGTTAAGGAGACAGTCAAGAATGAAGGATCACCCAAGAGGTTGGCCTATTTTTTTTAACAATAGGTCAAAGGTCAAGGTTGACCTTGTTTTTAAAGCAATAAATCAAAAGTCAAGGTCGTATGTCAAGGTCAGCATAGTTTTTATTGGATCCAGACTTAGTTTTACGGAAGAAGTCATGTTAAAACAAGGACACGGGGATTCGAATTTTAGAACAACTGGTCAAAGGTCCAGGTCACGGGGAAACGTCGAAGGTCAAAGTCTCTGCTTGAAGTCGACTCAGTCTGGATCTGTTGTGACCCAGAGTTTATGCAAGGGTAAGAATAAGGCCATCTGATTTTGAGTATAATCTGTTGATGGTCAAGGTCACAGGGCAAAATCAAATACTCGGGACTTTACCAGCTGGTGGCGCTCCTTAATGGGACTTGACCAGCTGGTGGCGCTCCTTAATGTTTTCTAACAGAAAAGCCATTTAAAATGCTATGGCAAGACTTTCATTTTCTTATATAAAAATACCGAGAGCTGCAAAAAAAATATATTTGTCAGCTTTCCCTGACCAGTACGATAATGAAGGGCTTGGCAGGTTGTAGCAGTGTCGAGGAGTTGGCAACACTGACCCGCCAGGCCGTGACTCCCCAGTATCCCAGTGAGACGCCGAGTGTTAACGTGGGTGTTGTGTTGGACCTCTCTTGGTTTCTCTGCCACTCTGTCCATTAGCCAAACAATTCTTGTCACTCGAACAAGTGCTGTTTATATCAGGTAAGTTCCGTTTGTCAATATAGTGTTATAATTCATCAGTTATTAACCCTTTAATATCAGACATTTTTATCCTGTTACACGTTATTAACCTCTGGAGAGTCTTGGTAAGACAGAGCCTTCATTTATCTCTTCACGTCTGAAGGTTTGTCCAGGTTTACCAGAATTATACAGCAGAAGCAATAACAAAATGAAAAAATGGGTTACTGGATGGAAGTTGTCACGCGCTCTAGGACAAGAGTGGGCTACGCACTGTTTCGGGGAAATCCAGTAGCAACCACTAAAAATGCACGGCGTAAGTTCACGTGATGTTATTGTGCAGTAAGGACTGTATTTTAGCTGACGTGGGAAGCTTCGTAACACCCTTTTCTCAGCGATTTAGTATGTTTATTGAACCTCGACTTCTCGTAGATAGACAGATAGATAGGGAGATAGATAGACAGACGCAGTTTGTCTTAGTAATGGTACGGGAATATAAAAGAAATACTGCAGCATACATAATGAATAGGTACAGAAGTGCCACAAAATCTCCAACTAAACGTGGATATGGCCTTAGTGGTGTTTGCAAGGGTGAAATAAACAGTATGTGCTGCAGTAACTCTTTGGCCACGATGAAATTAAATGTGCTTAATAATTAAAAAAATCTCTGTCATAAGCTGAAAAATAGTGCCAAGTTCTTTACCCTTTATTCTTGGGCAAAAGGCTATTACCTGACAGTTTTAAACATTTTGATACACCATGCTTCTTGCGGACGAAGCGAAATTGCCTCCTGTTAACGGAAATATAATCCAAGGAAGGTTTTGCGCAGCTAAATAGTTAGGAATAGCGCAGTCAGAAAGCCAGAGACTGAAACACCCCTTGCTTGCCAGGATTTCTCTCGTCTGAACAAGGTTGTTTGGCATTTGACTACGTAAAATCCTTATGTTGCTCGGTTTAGTTTTTGAAGACCGAATGCTACGATTTCTCGCAACTGAGCAAATCGCCTGGTGTTACCTTGGATTTAAAAAAAAAAAAAAAATCAAGTGCATCAACCACAGAAAAAGGCTTAACTCATTTCTACTTAGTACCGGTACCTTCAAACGACTAGTTCAGCTGAGAAGAAAAGTTTCCAACTGGAGGAATTAAATGTGATCTGTATTAACTCCTTCACTACCTGGTGTATCCTTCTAAGATAAGTAAAATCGCCTTAAGAAAGCAAGTATAGACTAAAGTAGAAGTGCAGTTTCTTCCTGTGCATTCAGAGCTAACATGGAAACTGCATTCCCAGTCCTGCGGTGTTTATGCCGATTTCATTAAACCCATGTACTCACTTCCCCCTATTTCTGATTGTTTTTATATTTGGAAGGGGGGTCGCGCTCCCCAAATATCGCATTACGGATGAGAGTCCATTGTGCAACATGTCCTAAGGTATCAAGAGCCATATCTGCCCTCCTTTCCCTATTTCTGAGCCTTTTGTTTTTGATAAGGGGGACTAACCCCCTAAAAATCATGACTGGAAAACTGCATATAGTGGAAGACCTTCGGAATAACCATGCAGAAGAACTCACCTGGGAAGTCTCATTCAAATTTTTACCCAATTTCTGATCGTTTATACTTTTGGGCGGGAGACTGAACCCCCAAGAGCCATCGGAGAGGTCACGCTTCCCAAACATCGCGTTACGAATGAGAGTCCATTGTACAACATGTAGTAAGATATCAAAGCCGTATCTGCCCTCCTTTCACTATTACGGAGAATTTTAAATTTTGCGAGGGGGATCTGACCCCCCGAAAAATCATAGTAAGAAAACTGTATGTAGTGGAAGACCTCCGGAGTAACAAGACGAATCCACCCGGGAAGTTTCATTCACATTTTTTCCTATTTCAAATCGTTTTTATTTTGGGGAGGGGGGGCTGACCCTCCAAGAATCATTGGTGGGGGGGTGACATTCCTCGAATATTGCATTATGCATAAGAGTCCATTGTATCCAAGCCATATCTGTCCTCCTTTCTCTACCTGAGAATATTTTATTTGGTCAGAGAGGGCTGATTCCTCCAATAGTCACTTTTGGAAAATGTTACAGTATATAGTGGAAGACTCTCTAGTAACCCGGCGAACTCACCTGGGAATTTTCATTCAAATCATTCAAATACCTCAGTATCTTGCACCCATCTTGCCCTCCCATTCGGGCTCTTATGTTTTGGTAACGTATGACTGAACACACACACAGCGGGAGAGCAAGGTGTCCACAGGCCTTTACATACTATTCATCCCTGGTATACGAGAAGACTTCCAATTTCAGTCATATGGCTTAGTCTTCGGAGGTTGATTTATGGGGTTCATTGAGGGATTAAGGTCTAATATGTGTCAGTCCACTCAGGCATGCAAAGTGTTTTATAACTACAAGTCTGCTCCTTAACTTACTAAGCTGGAATAAAACGGAGGGGGGGAGGGGAATTCTGCTTCTCTGGTTTACTTCACAGGTAAAATCTAGTTATATATTCACATTTACTTTTCACATTAGCTATCACAAACCCTGAAACTTCACTCTACTCTCTATTATCTACCAGTACTCTTTAGGGTTGCCATACGTCCGTATTTTTCCTATGTCCTAAATTTAGTTCTCGAAATCTTCATCCCGAAGGAATTTTTAAAGTTCTTTAAAAGTCCGGAATATCAGCTTCCATCATTTTCTCCACGAAGAAAAAAAAAGTCACACATATTGGCTTTTTTCTTATTATTTAACCAACTTCCAGTCACGCCCCAAACTTTCTTATTTGCCAGTTCCTTAACAATGCCTCGGAGTCCTTCCTGTTTGCTATAGGCTCCTCTAAAACACACCCCTATGTAGTATATTTGTTAGCACTTTGAGGAGGCTACCTACCGTGTCGTCCACTTGCCCATGAAACAGTCTTCCAGTCTCACTCTTCTTATGACACAAGACCTATAATCAGAGTGGCACTGGATGTATCGTAGCACCACTTCCAATTATGCTATTTGTATAGCTTTTGCTATAGACATAGATTACATCTGCAACATACAGAATAACTGAGTTATAATGGGAAGGATAAATTCTTCAAGGAAAATGTGTTGCTAAATCTTCATAGCTTCTTAGAAGACGACGCAAAGTCTGACGCAAGAGAGAGTAAAGAATGTTTTTGAGAATGTCCTTAATTTGCGTAAGCTGTAGGGGTTAACTATCGCATGTTCTAGAGATACTAAGTTATTATTTCAGTCATAAAATGTGCATCAACTGCCCACCAGGCATACTATACCA
>JAGKTI010017396.1:0-18543 GCA_018397915.1 Birgus latro | reverse complement strand
AGCTCCAAATAATTGTTCTGGTTCACTTTTTCATTTGCAGGTAGAATTACCAACCTACCAACACCATAATATGTAAAGCAGCCCCAAGCCATGAGTGAGGCTGGGTATTTAACAAACTTGGAAGTGTACTTAGGATCCAGGGGGTCACTGCCTGGTTTGCGGTACTCTCGTGATGAAGGGGTACCAGTGACAGTAAATGTTGACTCATCACTCCAAAGCACAGTTTTCCATTGCTCCTCACTCCAGGCAAGATATTTCTTACAAAAATTTACTCTCTTTTTCTTCTGAAGTGCAGTTAGCAGTGGTTTTTTTGCGAGCACAAAACTCCTGTAGCCCAGACCGTCATGCAACAGCTGCTGCACACTTCTGACAGACACATCTGCCAGCAACTGTGGGTTCTTTTCTTTTAAATCCCATGCTGTTAGCCTTGGGTCCTTGCTAACTTGCCTTGAGATCAGCTGACGGGTCCTGAAGGTTGTCTTACGAGGTCTCCCAGGCTTGGGAAGTGGAGTGGGAGGAATGGCCTCCCCACTGTCCTTGAACCGCTTCACCAGTCTCTGCACTGTCCTCAGTCTAACACCTGTTTGATTTGCAATAAATGGGAGTTTGTGGCCAGCACTGTATAACGTAATCACTTCCACACGTTTGTCCTTGCTTGTGGTTACTTTAGGCATGATGAGAATGTGGTAGGTAACCAAATACCTGTGTTATTTGAGTCAAAACATGCCCTCGTGGTGCATCACACACAGAGACAATCCTCCTCCGGTGGCTGCCCAAACATTACTGAGCCTGCTCCTGTGGTGCCAAACCTATCAAGCAGGGTTGCCAGCTCCCGTTGAAAAAGCGTCAGCTCATTTCGCATCACAGGGGAGGGTGGTATTGACCCTACTTCACTTAACGCAAAAAAGAATGATGTCAGCCTTTTAGCGTCAATACTTTCCGCGCCTACTGTATATACATATAATATGGATGGAGCACTGACTAAGATGAAAATATGGACAGCAGGTATATAAGCAAAACTGTAGCTAAATGACGAGGAATGGAGTCTCGTAACCTGCTTGTACACGTACGATGCAGTTTTGATGGCAGAAAATGACTGACGTGCAAATGGTAGTGAATGAGTCAAAGACAGGGATTGTAAAGTAAGAAAGAGCCTCAAGTAAAATAAAACCATCATAGCCAATTCAATTTCTCAGCACGTAAAGCATAGTACTAGCTGCAGCACGTCCTGCTACCTCACATAGTTCCCTTCATGGACTCTGAAAATCAGTCTAATGAAAAGGAATCAACACTGGTGATGCTGGACATATCAAGAGCCCCTTAACTGTGGGGTTTAATTGAAAACTGAACCAAGGGTTAAACCAAAGGATATATACATAATAGTCTTCTTGCAAAAGTTGGGTCTGATTAGGTTTGGTTTGTGATGTGTCAATATTATACCAACCCCTTCACTTTTAACCCTCCAATCTGGTGAAATTTTAGTTTTAATCAGGACATCATCAAATTACTTTACTTGGCTTGGGAAGACACTTTTTGATACTGTACATTACCATTAGTCTTCACCAACCCCATCACTACTTGGGACTACTATTAATCTTAAAGTATTCTGGTGTAAAAAACAATAAGTCACTGGATTCAAGGGACTGAATGAGAACTTTTTCATTAAAATTTCCAGTTCTCACACATTAAGTTTCAAGATTGGAAGCTTGGATTTTCTGTATTACTGTACTTAGTTAAGTTTCAAATTAAAATTTGAATATAGTACTTAACTTTGATTTCCTCTTTCTAGCTCTAATTTTCTGTTTCTGAGCTTATCTTCATTCTTTCCACTGGCATTTCATCTTGTCTTGCCATTAACACTTTCAGTCCAAGCATGTCTATTTTATTCTTGCTAACTATATGAACTGAAATTAATGATTTGTGAATGAAGTGAGAGTAATGAACGGCTTAGGCTATATCTGTAGCACTGAAATAAATATACTGTATGGAAAACTAGTAATGATAATATCGGAATATGTCCAACAGGACAGTGTGATTGAGGATGAAAATGACAGGGTCTGGGATGATTTAATTTGATGTGTATGTGACTGGAGGTATGGGAGACAAAGAAATTGTAGTTTTGGGAGGGGATTTCAACAGCTATGTGGGAGCAGCAGCACAATATGAAGGTGTGCATGGGAGATGTGCATAAGGTATGAGGTATACAGAAGGTGAGAGGTACTAGACTGAAGCAGCAATGAACATGGTTGTGTATAATATTTTTAGGGAAAGAGAGTACTTTGATAATGTATGATTCTATGGGTTACACAAGCCAGACTGACTACTTCCTGGTCAGGAGGGCTGATAGGAAGCTAGTAAAGGATGGATGTGGATCAAAGTAAATTACCGATATGTGACAATGACATGGTACTGAAGAAATATGTAGAAGGGCCTATGTACTCAAGAGGAAAATATGGAAGCTGAATAGCCAAGCTGCAAGGGGTGCCTTGTACAGGCAGATGAGTAGAGAGGAGACTGAGCATGTGGCTGCAGACAGAAGTGTATATGAGCAGTACAAACAATCTTGAGAGTTACTGATCTGGTGTGTGGCAGGACATGAGGCCCACCAAGACATGAGGTTACATGTTGATGGGATGAGGGAGTAGAAGCTGCAATTAAAGAGAAAAGAGGACTGTTTAGGGAATGGCAAAGGTGTGGTAACAGAGAGGTATTCTTGGCATCTAAGTATACAGCCAGAAAGAAGTACCAGTATATGGGGCAAAGAGAGACTTTTACTGGATAACCTAAATGGTGCTGAAAGAAGGAATGTGGTGCTGCATTTAAGGTGGCTAAACAGATGGCAGAAAACAGAAATATCATAGATAAGTGACGTGTGAGGAATGATGAATGAAGGATATCGGTGATTGGTGAGGATATTAAGGATGCTTGGAGAACATTACAAGTGGTTGCTGAACAAGGAGTTTGACTGAAAAAGGGAAAGTCTGGAGATAGCAGAACCAGTGTCTGGCCCTTGACATTTGGTTAATAATGCTATTGTGGGCAAGGTAACTGACAGAATGCACCAGGGGAAGGTTGCGGGTGTGTATGGGTTGACTTTTGAGATGTTGAAGGTCTCTGGATATACTGGAGTGGGATTCAATAAATTCTATCCAGATGACCTCAAAGAACTGAACAAAGAAGCTGCTAGAGATGGAGCAACAAGGAAAGTCACCACTGGGAGACCATGGTCGACAAATCAAAGCATGGCGCAGCTTTTACTAAGGAAACAAAGAAGCCACTTTACTCAGCTTTTGGGAGACATCCTCAAGCTGTAGGGGATAGGAACTACCAACAGTAAACCTTTACTCTCTACAGCAAGACCTCCTTATGTCAGAGTAATTGGGGCTTAAACCTGTCAAACTTATCTGAACATCTGACCTATCTGCAACCACCCCATCCCTGGGTGGAATCAGAATCATTTTGCTATGAAAAATCTGATGAATAAATCACTTCCGTGCCAGCTATTTCAGTAAGATTTTTATTTTTCCTTACAGAATAACTACAAATTTAGCAAATAAAAAAAACAACAGAAAATACAAGTACTGAACAGTACATGTAAGCCAAATTGCACCGGACTTAAGGGAGTTTCCAACTGACTGAAGTCTGACTTAAGGAGATCTTACTGTTTACTGAACCTTATTAAACCCAACTTTGGCTATATTGACTGCCTTTACCCTACCAAACAACTTTGTTAAACCTCAAACCAAAGATCGATATAGTGAGGGGACAAGGCCTCGAGATCAAATGAAATGTACATAGAGTACATATTTTTTATGTTCTGTTGTTTGTAACTGACTGAAAATATATAAGATTTATCTGTATAGCATCAATGTGCACAATACAAACTCACAAAAAGTTTATATAAAACTGTGAATGCACATGATTGTTGGGCTCCCTGTTATCTTTTTATTTTTTTTTCTGGAATCCTGGCATTTGGTTCCTTCTTCTTGCATTAAAAAAAAAAAAAAGTATCTACTAAGCAGGATTCTGTTTCATCAAGCCTGGTTTGCTTCTCTAGCACCCTGTCCTCTACTATACGACTGCCGTCTTGTCAACTCACACACATATCTCTCTCAACCCCACCCCTCTATCTCATTATTTCATCCACTGATAAAATTCTAATTTTGGTGCATCATCAACTTATTCTTTACTTCCTGATTGCTTTGCTTTGTACAGCACATTTTTTTGTTTCATCTTTTTTATGTGACAATTATATACTTCCTGGTGATAGCATGTGCCTGATAAAGTACCTCTCATGCACTCTGATGATGTGGTATGCATTGGGTTCCAACCTCCCTACTGCACAAGCATGTGCATTCACAGCCTTCAACTATGAAACAGTGAGGTATGAGTTGTGCATTCAATTTTTACTTGCCTATTTGGGTATCGGGTATGCATGGTGTGTGGTCATTATCCCAATCAGGGGAACTGGAGGGTAGAGTCCCCCACCCCATTTTGGTTGGCAAACATAAGCACAGTGATAAGGAAAGAACCAAAATCACACCACAACAGAATGGCTGTTGATCTGAACATTGAATCCTACTAGAACTTGCTTCAGACCCTTTAATTACAAATTTAGGTTAGGTTAGGTCATCAGAGTAGGCTTGACTAGGATATGCTGGGTTTCCCCATTGTTGATATTATTAACAATAATAACACCTGTAACGCTTATCAGAGAGACTAGAGGGGATAAAATGAATATACTGTATTTGGTGATGCTCTTAAACCAGAACTTAACCATTACTGCAGGCTGGGTGAATCGACCTTAATTTAAACTGAACAATGCCTGAGAGCTTTATACTTACCTTAGTTGTCTTCAAAGCCATTTCCACATCCAAGGTCTTCAAGATGACAGGATAAGGGGTTTCATGCTTCATACCCATTCCACATCAAGCATTTTCAGCACTCAAGCAATGCACTAAAACAGGAAAAAAAAAAAAATAAAAATAAAATGGGGAAATCATCTACATAATTAAGGTGCTACACAAACACTATTTAACAAAACATCCATACTGAAAGTTGGCTAAAAAGTTGGACCTTTTAGGCACTGTTTGGTTGATTAACATTTTCATTATGACTAGGTTAACCTGTAATTTATCATGCAAAATAATTTTCGTATTTCTAACAAAAAACTTGACGAAACTACCAACCATGCACTTCTCGCACCCATATATCACAGCCACTTGGCGGGGTCTAAATGCAACTATATTTGATTAATTCCTATTATTAGGGTTATGGTAAATGACAAAGATTAAGAGAAGGCATATTATACCATAAAGAACGATTCTGATTTGGCGTATGGCAGTACAGGCATGCAACGCCAATGTAAACACAGCATCCATATTGACCTACGCCATTTCTTAACTTGCAAGCCGAGCTAAAAGTGATATCACGATGTTTATTATGATGTATCAAGAGACGATGAATATTCTTACCTTTTAAACCGTCTGGGAGTAAATCAAGCACTGTTCCAAAAATCGTACACTCCCACAGCCCATCCAGTTCAGTTCAGTTCAGTAGGTATGCGGGAGTAGTGCCTCTGTAACGGCACTCCCTGTGTTCTTCTTATTCTTTGGTCGTTAAAGTATTTGCCATTTTCACCGCGATTCTCTTTTCTATCTTCTATTGTTTCGTTGTTGTTATTATCTTTATTGCTTTCCTTTTAACCATATTTTTTGTTTTTCTAATTTGTTTCTTTAATGTTTTTCCTCTTTTTTTTTCCACATATATAGGACTTCGTTCTTCTCTACCAGATTTTCTTTCCGAAATAAATATTGGCCAGTTATCTGCATGGTACGGTTGCCGTAGTTCTACTTTCATCCGTTCGTTAATCCAACGCGCAAGTCCACAGGCAAATGGCGGACGTCATGACGTCACGTTAGCCGCTAGCTTGGCCGTGTGCATCCCAGGCATAGAATTGAGGCTATTTTGATGATCCTTATCATCTGTCTTCAGTAATCCATTAAAAAATGCCTAGAAACTGTTCTGTAAATGGTTGTTTTAATGCCAGGCCTAAAACAAAAGGCACAGAAATTCAGCATTTTAGTTTTTCATGAGAAGAAAACATCCATAAATGCTTGCCATCATGCATAAGTTAATCAGAATCCAGACAATGCACTCCTATGTTCTAAACACTTCACTGAAAATTATTTCACAGATGACATGAAATACTGATCACTTGGTACCAAAAGACGAAGAAAGAAATGTGCACTGAATAAGGAAGCTCTTCCACTGGTTAGTTTCGTCAGCATACACCTACTCTACAGTTATAATGATTCCGCTTGTATGTGACAGAGACCGGTGTACGTGACGAAGTGCACTATGTAGTGACGCAGTTGTGTGCGTGAGAGTGCAACATTATTTGTGAATGTACAGCAATAGAGATGCATATACTTTACGAGTATGAAACGGTAGAGCACAATGTTTAATGGGTCAAAGCTGTGTATATGAGGATACAGCAATATTTGTGAAGGGAGAGCATTATGTGTGCAGGTATGGCATTATCTGTGAAGGTACAGTAATAGAAGAACGTGTATTGAAGGCAGAGGAATATGTACAGGGGCAGAGATGTGTGTGTGTGTGTGTGTGTGTGTGTGTAGAATTATTTGTGTGGTCCGGCTTTATTTGGCTGATATGAAGTCATGTTTACGATAGATTACTTGTATGAAAAAGCTTCATAAGTGTTGTCATGTTACATTTGTCATTGTTTCAGTGACCAGCTACCAGAGGAGCTGATGGGAGATCTGAAGGAGCATAGAGACGAGGGCCAGAGAGAACACATTAAAAAGCTTTTGTAACGAATTAGATGACAGCTGGTACTTGCAAAACAAACAGAAGCCGGCAAACCAGTCGTTGATGGATACGCTTCCAGAGAAGCCTGGTGGACTATGCAAAAGCAAATAGACAAATTAAATAAATATGGAGCTTCAATCCCCAAATGAACCAGTTTCCGCCCTGAATGAGTCGGGGTGCAGTTGAAACCTTTATCACTATTTCCCTCAGTCTCGTGAACCCCATACTAGGTAATGTAGGAAGGCTCGGTTAGCTTTGCTTTCACTTTGCTCTCCAGCCTCAACCTGATTGCATTGGTAAGTTTTCTTTGCTCTGCTTACATTAATTTTCCGGTATTTTATTTAAAACTGTGCTTTACCCTTTTGTTTCTTCTGTTATGTGTTCATTTTTTAAAATTTTGTTAGTACTGTTCTTTTATTGGTAATGGTAATTTAAGATGTTCAAAACATTCGCTCTTACCTCATTGTTAGTGCTGTCTGTGCATATCCAGTTTTATTCTATCTGGGTATTGTTCCTATTATTGGATATGTTTGTTTAAAAGGAATTTGTCTACGCAGAAGGCCGGGTGTGTGAGGCATCTGAGATAGACTGCGTATGTTTTCCTGTCTAAAAGAGAGTGACCTGAAGACGTGCTGGCCTAATGAGACCTGATGTTCCTACTACCTTGGTTGTGTATGTATCGCCATTATCCACCCGTCAAGTAACCTTGACTACCTACAGACTTAGACTCTCAGATGGGTGTGTACGTGTGTGTTCAAGTGTATATATATGGGTTTGGAATGGGTAAAACAAGTATGGTTTTCAATTGTATTCACATACTATTTATGTAAATTTGTTAATAAATTTATCTCTACACATTGTTTCCCCAATGCCCTAGATTTGGTAAGCCATAGTTACCATTAAGAACCTCATGCAAGAAGAACTAAAGACTGTAAAATGAGAAGACGAAGATAGGAAAAAAAAATTGTGCATTAATAATATCCAGCTTGGAATATGTAGAAAATATAACAAAATATAGTGTGGCGGCTTTTTTAATTGTACAGTTGCCGAACCTGTTCTACTGGATCGTGGTCACTCCAAACTCGTGAACACACTCCAGACTCGTGGACACTGTCCTTAACACTGGTTACAGCCTCTTTGAGCGTCCTTTCTTCCTAACGCGAACCTGGTGAGTTCTTCCAATCGCATCAGTGTTTGCATGATTTACTTAATACCAGTCTAAGTAAATGTGAAAAAAAAATTAAGTGAAGATTAAATGTTGTAACATATATTTAGTTTTAAAAACTGAAAAACGATGTTCGGGACTTCGTTGGAGACCAAAGGTATGTATCTCGACTCTATACTGATAAAAGTAAATCCCACCCTAACCCATTACGCAGATTTTGCTGTACATTCATGTGCAGCTACCTCTCAATTTTATACACTTCTACCACTGAATACAAACAGCTTTATTTTAAAGAACTGTTACTCACTGTTAATTACTTAGGCAGAAGGCATACACCATAATTTGATTTTAACAGCCGCCATTCGATCTAAATTAGCAGAGGAAAACCCTTGCCTTGCCATCAATCTTGCGTTAATCTTTCCTGTCCCGCCAGGGGCTTTGGGACGTGGGGCTTAAATAGCTACTCCAGATGTTTACGGCGACGGTGACCAGTTCCTCATCCATTAGTGGCATTATGTAAATAAACCTCGACCATAACTACAGAAACCCTTATGGACTACATCCATTTGGAGTGCTTTAATCAATTTTACCACTATGCGTCCATTTGTTGGCTATAGGAAAACCATTTTGCACATTTCTTAGTGCAGTTCATCTAAATGTTATTTCGTCATTTACTTGCCGATTTTCGTCCTGTGTCGTACCTTCCTTAATACGGTGATGGACGAAGACAGTATTACAGTTGTACTTCCTTTCCAGTGTACTTCGTGACGTTTGTTCTTAATCTCTTGTTATGGCTTAGCACTTCAATAGGAAAGATGGCTATTTTAGGCCAAAGTCAAATGGAGATTATACACTAAGTGGGTGTTGCCCCTCCCCCCCATCTACCCCTTACTCTCGTAACAGTTAAATATTACAAGAATACAGTAGCTTTTTGTGGGTTCTTATACAAAGTCTATTTCATTAGAAGCAGCAATTTCACATCAATCTATAGCCAGAGGCCATAATCCCATAAGGGGTGGCCGTTTAAGTTAGCTGTTTTACGGGGAGGGGCACTAAACCCTCTGCCAACCCACTTGATACGTACGAAAGACTTATGTTGGTTATATGGTTACCACCCAGCGTTTTAGATGGTTCCCTGGCTTACATGAAACCATTTGACTTGTCACTCAATGTAAGGGTACATGGAAGAGAAAGAATAAGAAAAAGCAACAGCAAAAATGAAAGTTGGAAGAGAAGAGGGCAGACAGAAAAAGAATAGAAATAGGTAGCACTACAACGAGTGAGTGGATGGTGGTCGCCACCACCTACCACATCGTAACCGCTGCAATTCTAGCTGTAAAAATATTAGTCTGGTGTAGTTAACTTTATTTCACGTCACAAGACCATGGTAACTCATTATCTTCAACCATACCCATTCTCCATACCATATATCGAAGGTCTGCACGCAGAACATTATCTCGTTCCCTGATTGTGTGTGTGTGTGTGTGTGTGTGATTGATTGATTGATTGATAAAATTTTGGCACAAAGCCAGGCACTAGGACCGATGTGGTCATTCAGCGCCCAATAACAAAAACAAAAAATGGTACAAAAAGTTAACGCGAAAGCTATAAGTTAAATGTCATAAAATATGTCACAATCTAACTAAAATGTCTGAGACACTGAGTATCAAAACGTGGAATTAAAAATCTTCTGCAGTGAACTTCACATAGGGTAGGTTGATCGCCACATAAAATGTGGCGGTCTGTTAACCGCGTGTGACATACGGAGCCTAGTCAGAGGATATGAGCCGTCCCTACCGGGACTCACCGTGCGAGGATGTCTCAGATAAAGTTCTAAACGGTCACTTCTGCATAGTCAGAGGATATGAGCCGTCCCTACCGGGACTCACCGTGCGAGGATGTCTCAGATAAAGTTCTAAACGGTCACTTCTGCAGGAAAACGTTTGCGATCCAACCTATTTAAGGAGCCTCCTCGATGATTCTTTTTCACTTCTTGGTGTGTTGTTTTATGACTGCAAGGGCTGTGTTCCCTAGACCGGGAAGGGCGCTCCTGGGCGCTTTTACCATCACATGCTATGTTAAAGCTCAATTTTGATTTCTTTTGAGTAGGAGAGGCAACTAGCAAAGAATTATTTTTCATAGGGAGACGTTCTACTCCCACTACATTGTTGTCATTAGACTGTGAGCTGATCTTTCTCTTCTTGTCTTTCTCTGCCTCAGAAACGTGGTTGTCGGTGGTGTGTGTTACTACCGCCATGTGGCAAAGCACAAGCGCCAGATACAGATGACGACAAAGGCTGAGGTTTAGAATGTTTGTGAGGCCCCTTTACAGGTCCTTTGATATCTGCCGGAGTACTCTTCGGAGATCTGCTATGGTGCACATTCCGGTGAGGGTCCTTCTGGTCACCAGACCGAGATGGTGACGTAGCTTTTTCCTCTACCTGAGAATCGGCCATAGCAAGATGGTTGTGCCTATCTGGAGGAGTTTCAGAATTCTCTGCCGCAGAGCCGGGTTAACCCGTGTTATGATGGGCGCCTGAGTGGCTCTACCCCCTCCCGAGGGAGAAGCTGTATTCCCCATGGTAGAAACTGAGGAAGCATAGGAGTGTCTTCCAGACTTCTGTCTATAGGCTAATTCTCGCCTGGCACTTCCAAAGCTAATATGCCGAGTGTTTGCCAAAGTCACTATATCCTGCTCTAATTTGTAGATATCACATTGACGGGACGATGGGGAATGGGGGCCTTGACAATGAAAATAAGGCCCAGAAGATTGTGAGAGACAACTTGAACGCTCTTCATTTAGCTAGACAAGAGTTCATGAAGACTGAATCAGATGAACGCTTGGCTAGGGCTCTGCGGCACAACGTACGTTCGAGTGACCTAAACGACATCCGGAATGGAGATGAAGTCTTCTACGAAAGAAATGAGTCATGAGTGGCACGGTCCCGGAATTGTAATAGGCAGAGATGGGAAACAAATTCTGGTGAGACACGGCGGTGTATACGTGCGAGTGCATGTATGTTGTCTAGCGCGACCGCCAGAGCAAGATACTACAGTTGAAAGTGATGTCAGCAGTGATGAGAAGAAAAATGTTGTCCAGGAGAAGCCTAATGTCCGACTCTGGGCATAGGGTGAAGCCTGCTATCAAGGCCCAGCACTTTTTTTTTTTTTTTTAAATGTGTCCGACTCTGGGCATAGGCTTCACAGCCTGCTAGCATGGCCCAGCAGTCCTCCTACATACCATGTCACCACTTCGGCGCTAACACCCACCGTCCATATTGAATACATGCCAGGGCTGTCTCATACAGGACTGGTGTATTGGTATTCGCGGAGGTATTTTTACATGTCGGCGGGTCTTCTGGTAGATCAGTAAAGCCTGATTTGCTGAATTTCAAATCCTTAAACTCTTCCCTGCCCCAGCGAAGATTCGAACCTGGGTCCGTGGGACAGCAGGCCACCTCTCTACCGATTGAGCCACCGCCTCCTACTTACCATACACCTCTACATGTCACCACTTCGGCACTAACACCCACCGTCCATATTGAATACAGGCTAGGGCTGTCTCATACAGGAATGGTGCATTGGTATTAGCGGGGGTATTTTTACGACATGTCGGCGGGTCTTTCTGGTAGATCAGTAAAGCTTGATTTAGCGAAATTCAAATCCTTAAACTGTTCCCTGCCCCAGCGAGGATTTGAACCTGGGTCCGTTAGGACTGCAAGCCACCTCTCTACCGATCGGGCCACCGCCTCCCCCTGAACCTCCTCAACCAGTCACCCTCCTCCTTCTCAACATGTTTATACCATAACGTACCAGTTCACATAACATCTCTTAATATGAAGGTATTGCAATTTCAGTGATCCCCTACTTATACCTCTCAACATAAAGCATCTGTGCATTGCAACCTGCCTGCATCCTCCAACCTTACCTCAACACACTACACGAATGGTTTACCACATACAGGCTCAAAATAGCCCCAGCCAAATCTACAGTGACCCTACTCACAAACTGGACAACAGAACACAGTCACATTCCACACCTCACCATTAACAACACTCTCCTACCACACATAAACACTCAAAATCCTTGGTGTAACATACATCAATGTCATTTAAACAACACATTACAAACATCAAAAATAAATTAACACCAAGACTCAATGCCTTGAGGTCACTTGCCCATACAACTTTTGGACACAACAAAGAAACCACCACCACAGTATACACACACTACGTTCAGTGATAAATTATGCAAGCCCTGATTGGGCTCCTAGCCACACTATAACACTCTTCAGACCATACAGAACAAGGCCTTAAAAATAATCACAGGCTGCGCAGCTGCTACACCCACAGACCACCTACACCAAGAAACCAAAGTCCTCAAAGTCAAGGATCATCTAGACATGAGAGGCACCCAATTCCCGCTGCAACCTCTACAAACCTACAACATCCACTACACTACATGCCAACACATCCACACACACCAAGGAACATCAAAACCAACACCCAGCACACGATATCATACACAAATACCCTCTCCCCCCCTTCAAACCAACTTCCGGAAGCACATCCATACACAAATCACTCGCCGCTCCATGCAGTCACTTAACACACAGCTGTATGCACGGCCTCTTGATATCCATCCTTCTGAATCCTATCTCCCTAGTGAGGACAGGGTCCACCTGGCCAGGCTGAGATGTGGGCATCATCCAGCCCTCTTATCAGAAGAGGCTGGATGACTGGCTGATGCCTGTCCAGGATATTACACAGCACCCCATACTATTAAGCACATTATGGAAGACCGCATTGCACACAATCACCTACGTCAACAACACAACATACACTCCTTGAGAGATCTGTGGGGAAGCCCGGTCTCAGCCATGGCCTTCCTTAGGGACTCGGGGCTGTTCGGCCAGACTGCCTAGGGAACTAATACTACTACAAATACTGTATACTTCTCATACATGTTTTGTAGTCTGTAGAGAGTATCCTTAACACAAAAGGCAAGCAATTTCATAGTAAGGAAAGGCAACAGTTCCCTAAACTTCTTTCATTCACTTATTCTATCAATGGAAACTTACAGAAAAAAAAAAAACTTTAATAAACCTTTAATAGAGAACTCAGTTCAAAAGATTACAATATAATCCTGAGCTCGATATCAAGTCCCAATGGAGTAAAAACAAAAAATATATCTGTTTATTTTCACAAAACAATAAAAACTCAAAACATGTGACACTAATTATTGTTTAGCATTTTCTGTCTTAGCAGACAAGACATGAAAATATACGAGGAAACTGTTTCCTCTCAAGTAACTGTCTCCATGGGACTTTTACAGTATGTTGTAATAGCATACGAAAAAAATATATATGGTACCAGTAGAATAAAAAAGTTTTGCTGTATAAATATTTTTGGCTAGTTTTCAAAACGGTTTTCATACAAAAATAATCATAGGAGAAAGGGCAAAAAATTGAGCAGTACTAATGTTTTCCTTATATTCTACCGACAGGTGCTTAATATTACTATAAATTTGAGTTTAACTGCATTTCTAAAACAATTAACAAAAAATCTAAATTCATCTCTCTTTTTATATAATTCTTACATATGTTTGAACAAACTCTGGGTATGGTTCACAGATTGGCTTAGTTGGGGTGAAAAGATGACAGAAATGGGAAGGAGAGAAGAAAATGAAAAACAAACTATGAAATAGCAGAGAAGATGCATGAATGGGAGGATGATGACCAGAAAATGAGGTACAGTACTGTACTGTGATGTAAAACCAAAATCAGAGCGCATGAAAAGGAGAAACAGTATGAAAATAGGCAATCTGCAACTCCTCAACCAACCTTATCTATGTTATTGCTTTGCTGTACTATATCACTATATTTTAATAAGTTGAGGAAAAAAAGCCAAAATAATACAGCAACCTGATCAAGACCTGATATGCTTTTCCATTCAAGCAGATAATAATGCAAAGTGTGTGTGGAACTTTAAGAAAAAAAAAAAAGAAAATAAACAATACATGTATTGAAAAGCAGTCTAGACTACAGCTGACCTAATTGATGATTTAAAAATAAATACTGTATATACAACTGAAGCAAACCATTTCGCATTGGGAAAAAATCCATAGCAAACACTTCTGGCGCAAATGTGAGACAATTTATGCAAAAACATTAAAAATGGGGTGAAAAAAATGCTACTCACTTCAACCTATTGTACTAATATTTACAAGCTCGGCAAACTAAACAAAATAATTAAGCAAAAGATGCCCTAATGTGTGGTGAGAAAAATCACATCTATTATACATTCATAAAAAAACACTACATAAAACATAACTTAAAATACATCTCACTTGTCCCTAACCTAAATTGTGAGCGAGACTGCCTAATGAGAGTAAATTCATACTGCGAGGAATGGTAGGCTTGTGCAGGTGAGTGGATGCTTCACCCTGGTCTTTCTGGTAACCCCATACAACACCTTTAATCCAATGACACATTTACTTCATTCTTGCTACCAAAATACGTAATTCTGCTCTAGGGAAACCCTCTGATGTGATTGGGTTAATGGTGGCTACATCAACAGCTCCAAAACTCTCTCCTCAGCATAATAATACTAAAAAAAAAAAAAAAAAAGCCCCCAAACTGAACCTCCAGCCTGAGGACTTTTTTTTTTTTTTCAGCCTTGCTGCTAACACATTAAATTCAACATAGGAAGAGCCTCTAAACTGTGAAGGGGTTAGTGAAGGCTATAATTTAACCCCACCAGTTTGACATGTCTCTCCTATGCTGAATAAAATCTGGAAGTAACAAGAATAAAATATATGTCCATGGTCTGAAGTGGCATATTTTATTATTCTTACTACCTCCATATATTATTCAACCTAGGAGAGACTTCTAAGTGGTGAGATTGGATATAGCTTTCATTAATCCCATCACTACAAAAGGGGCTCACAAGCTGAACAAAACTGGATGGCAAGAATGTTTAGCAAGATGTCACTTTACTCGGGTTAATGCAATGAAAGATCACTGAAACGAAGATAATCAAATATGAATACCAGAGATACAGTGGAGAGAATTACAAAGCCATATATGATTAGGAACTGTATTCTTGTCAGTTAAGGAAGCTTCCTTGGTGATATATTTTCATTACTGTATTACACTTTAATAAAATCCTGTATGCCACGTTTATGTTTATTATAGTATGCATAATATGAAAATTAATAAGGTACAGTCTCCTGCAAAAATTCCATTCTTTCTCCTAGCTGGACAAAGTTACATGTAGTCATTATATTTTGTTTGGTAAGTTAAACAGTAACTTTAACTGTTAGTTTCTCCTATCAAAATTAATATGAAGAAGGAAAAAGAATTTGAACTTTTGCAGGTGAAACTATACTTATGATATGTGAAGAGATGCTAGTAAGCTTCCAAAACTGACCTGAATAAGACCCTAAATAAATGGGGAATAACATGAGTGTAATCTTGAGACTGAACACTGTTAAGCTATATAAAAATAGACTCTTTAATACGTGGAATACAGAAGGGAGTTGAAGTATATTTGGGGGGGAAGAAGAATAAGGTACAGCAGTGGAGACACATTTTAGATATTAGGGATATGCTATAAAAAATAAAATATCTTGAACGTGACAGCAATAGTGATGAAGTAATAGATAAGGGGAAAAAATGAGAAAACCCCCTGAATAAATTAATTACTGATTCAATGTTCAAGTAATGGCTGAACTACAGGTTGCAAGAATGGAAGTACAGTAATAGTGACGGCAATGTTAGTAGTAACCGCGATAAAGGAAAAGAGCATTTAAGTTAGAGGTTGTCATAACAGCAGTAGATAATAAAAACTATTATAATTTCACCTATGTCTAGGAATGGCAACAATCAGAGGGCAGAGTGTGTCAACACTATGGCAATACTGTACCATATTAATGGAACACTAAACACTTTGGCTATGAAAACATACTCTCAAAGCTTTAATATATAAAATGAACCTTTACTTCCCAATTAAACAAGTTGAAAACCTCTTATGTTAATTATATTTTTATATATCTCTAACAAATATCATTTATTAGGTACTGTGCCTTAAGATTTTGTCATATTGTTTGCAAGTGATTCAACAAACAAAACCTTCAACAATCATGAAATCCAATTCTCTTGTTACTGGTACTTGAATTCTGTGATGTTAAATTAGAACAGTGTACTGCATAACAGTAAGCATCCTAGTCCAACCTGTGCCTACTAATAGCTTGCAATTCAACGTACTGCACCTTATACAGCAAGATGCACAAGTACACATACAATGAACACAATCACTTACAGCAACCTACATGAACGTTTCATCTCTCTCTATCTCTCTCACACACACACACACACACACACACACACACACACACACACACACACACACACACACCTGCCCCTGGCCAAAAGCTCTGCCCTACCACTATGAAGTTATGTATACTACGAAGTGTTATCACAAAACAAACCTCAAATATACAGGTTTTGGGCACCAACAATAAAGAGGTGACCAAAAAAGGTACATCAGTGACCTAATACTAAGTTTAATAATAATAATAGTAATAGTAATAATAATAATTATTATAGTATTAATAATAATACATTATCAACTTGGACATCAATACATTCAATTTTTCTTAATGTATTACTATGCATGTCCAAAATTGATTTAAAATATTACTCAAAATTATATACAGCTTCTATGCATACACCTCAAGAGCTGCTTGTATGGAGAAAAAAAAAAAAAAAAAAAAAAAAAAAAGGAGGGGTGAGGGGAGGGGGAGGAGTAATTACAATTAACTTTGGATTCACACTTCCCCAATCCACCTCAACACACTAGTACTACTTGCATTGTTTTGACAGGATACTGAGGTAAGGAATCCACTCTGGCTGATCCTGTCTCACACTTACAACCACAAAATCAACACTTGGGGAAAAACAAATGCTTCTATAGATGTGAAAAAAACAAAGTATTGACCAGAAATCTGAGTTGCAATGCCACCCTCAACATTTGTATTTATTCTATGCCAATATCAGAATATGTATTGCTCATCACTAGCAATTAACAAATGGTATCTTATGGAAATAAAACAGAGGATAGACGTGCAATTCTAAGACTCCAGCAGGCACCATTGTGTTGCATGGGAAGAGGTTGAGAGGAATGGGGCTATGGAAAGATTATTGCATAGAACTGTAAACATTTGTCTTGCGACCAGCCAAAAAACAGAGGCGTTTTTTTGTTCCTCTAATCATTACTTCTGTTGATTGGTTTTATTTCTCACCCACACTACCTCCCTGCCTCCCTCCATGCTGTTTTTCCTACATCTAAGCACTCTCTGACACACTTCACTTTTAGTTATACTGTATACTTACTGTATATAAAGCAATGACTTGATTATATATATGAATATTTCTAGATAATTACCGCTGTTGTCTCCTAAGACTCTGAAGCCTCTTTAGCAATTCTTTATGGTAGTGTTCCAAATTTTCCTTCTCTTCCACCAAAGTCCTTTCCTTCCTAGTTATAGAATCGATGTGTTTGGCTGCCATTTTCAGAATCTCCACTTTCGGTACCTTGTCCTTCTCCGCCAACTCAGGTACCCGATCTCGCAGCTCATCAAAGGCCTTACGCTGGTCAACCCGTCGCATTCTCTCCAGGGAATTATGTAGATGCCGCTTCTCAGGGTCATCAAAATCACTTCGTATTGATTTGCGCTTATGGCTCAGACTTCCTTTCTGCTGCTGTTGCTGGTGCTGCTGCAATCGCTTTGGGTTCTTCATGGGTGTGCGGCGAAGGAATACAACACTGGATTGATTAGTCCCATTGTTTTTCCTTCTGACTCCAACCGTGACTGGCTGGATCTGTTTACTACTGTTACGTGAACGCTTGTTTGGCTTGACCTGAACGTTATTAATGCTACTGGTTCGCACTCTAACCACACGCTTCACTCCCGCAGATGTTGCAACGAAGGTGGTAGTGGCTGTGTGGTGTGGGGAGGTCTGTTTGCCTATCTCCCCTCCTCCCCCGCCCCCACCCCCTTTACTTGTGCCGCCCTTGCTGGAACTGCTGAAGTAGTCACTGTCAGTGCTACCAACACTCACAACATCAATCTCGTCCTCTGTAGAAAAAGAAAGAAACCCATAAGTAAAACAAATTTTACACACACACAATCAATCTATCTCAACCAATGCTGAAAAGAATCCTACATAAGTAAAACAAACAAGCACTGTATACAAAAAAAAATTAGCTACCACAACATCAGCATAATCATCCTGGTACTTTTCCCTACCTCAAGATTTGATAATGAACTGTGAGAACTGTCAATAGTGCATTTACCTAAATGAGGGCACACAACCATCCATACACCATTCAAACCTCCGGAATCCTTGCTCCACAAAAACCATCTGCACACATCTGTTATACCAGCACACACACACTGAAAATTACAAAGCTAATCAATAAAGGGTGATACTATGGGAGAGAGAGAGAGAAAGGGCAGCAATGTAATAATGAAAACAGTAACGT
>JAGKTI010017395.1:0-18543 GCA_018397915.1 Birgus latro | reverse complement strand
TTGATGGCGAGCCGAGGAGAAAGAAGAAAAAGAGGAAGGGGAAGAAAGGCGGGCCTCCACCACCGGTTGAGATGGAGACAGACCATCCCACGTCTCCTCCACCATCTCCACCGCCTGCCTCCACCACCACCGCTCCTCCACCTCCACCGCCTGCCTCCACCACTGCTGATCGCCGTCAGGAAGTCTTGGCCCGACTCCCTCCACTGAGAGAGGAAACTCGCGCCCATCTCGAGTCTCTCTCAGTGGATCAGATCTTCGAACAGCAAGATCGTTACCATCAGGCCAACTTCTCTGACGTGACGGACTCCCTTTACCGCCTCCACGTACGCAGTCAGCAGTTCCACGACCGCCACGCCGAGTGTCTGCTTGTCACGAGCGAAAGCCACGCCGACGATGTGGCCATTTTAGACTACATCGTCCGAGCTATTCTAAAACATCATGGTCAACACTAGCTGCGGCTAGTTCACCTGCTCTCCATCTGCAGTTCCACCACTACGGGCTCTCCACCCTGAGCCCGTGCCACATTCGTGTGGCGAATCTAATCATCATCATCATCTTAAAACAATGTGTAACCTGCCTATTTTATTTTCATACTCTCGCACAGTCCTTAACGAGGAAGATTCACAAAACTTTCAGAGTGATGAAATGTATGGTCTACAATCCTATCTATATCACTGTCCTGGTGAGGTGGTGAAGTTCGTCTGGTGTGAGGTGCAGCTTTTCGTAGGATGCCTTGACACAGTCCGGGGGTCCACCGTAACTGCCACCACCCAGTCCACTCAGACTCACCACATACCCCACACACAGAACCTCGCACCCTTCCGTCTGCTGCCGCAGAATTTCTTAAGCTATAATCAGTTTGGGCACTTGTAATTAGTCTTTTAGATTTAGATTTGACTGCGTTCGGTAGTCCGTTTCCAAGAGTTAGATTAAGGCAGCTTGTTGATGGTCTGCTATGGTTAGGCTTATTAAGGATGCGGTAGATTAGGTTAAGTTTGGTTTGGTTTAGTTATTTTTTGGGGTGGGTCAGGTTAGATTGTTAGGTTAGTTTCATAATATATAATTAGGTTAGGCTAGCTTGGATTAGGTATGGTTATTATGCTAACGTTACGCTAGATTAAGTTAGTTTGGGTTAGGTACAGTTAGTATGTTAATGTAGTTTGTCTTTTAGGGACGGGTTAAATTAGGCTGTTGAGGTTTGGTAAATTTAGGTTAGCTTGTTAAGGAAAGGATTACCCGTAAATCTAGAACATTCATTCTGGGAACAGAATGGAAATAGGAAATTAGGTGAAGAAGATGGGTGGAGAAAACTAGGAATCACAATTCAACCATAAATAAAATTACGGCTGATTGAAACCAAGTGAGTAATGCTATCTTGAGAGAGAGAGAGAGAGAGAGAGAGAGAGAGAGAGAGAGAGAGAGAGAGAGAGAGAGAGAGAGAGAGAGAGAGAGAGAGAGAGAGAGAGAGAGAGAGAGAGACAGAGAGAGAGAGAGAGAGAGAGAGAGAGAGAGAGAGCAAGGAACCATGACACAGTCATAGGGATTAAGAAACACTGGGAAAGGCTGGTTGAGGCAAAATGAGAGATAAATATTGTAAAGGGAGGGAGAAGGGTAAAAATAGGATAGGGAATAAGAAGGAAAGAGACGAAATACGGTGAAGGAGACGTGTTGTGTAAATGAAATTAAAAGAAACGAGTTAAATGAAATAAAAGGACACAACGCAAATTGGGAAATGAGTAAAGCGGAAAACGAAGACAGTAGATGTAGGAAGGTTCTGGAGGATGAGAAGGTAATGAGAGGAAGGTGGTCGAAAAGTGAAGGACAAGAGAGGAGTTGTGAAGAATGATGAGAAAGACAGACGAATGACATGAAAACTCAAAAAGAATTCATAGGAGCAGAGAGAGTGTGAAGCGAGGACTGGAGTGTAAGACGATGTTATGAGAAAGGAACGAATGGCTTGGAAAGAACAAAATAAATAGAAGTAAAGAGACACGGAAAAACAGTAAGGGAGCAAAAACAGGGGAAAAAAAAATCCAAGTTTACCGACTGTATGCCAATAAACACAAAAATATCAAAAGCGAAAAATAAAGATTAGGTCAAGAAAAACTGTCAAACTTAACATAAGCTCCTTCTTCTAACGCGCATTCTGCAGGAGAGGTAAACAGAGAATAAGATATTCTGATGCTGTGTTTCTTCTTTCAGAAAAAAAAAATACAAGGCAAATTTCTTATGAGTTTTTTTTTTCTTTTCCAGGAAAGACAAGCAGAGGGGAATGCTCATTCTTTTCAGGTTTCTTGTTTATTCAGCAAGAATACATCAAAGTCAGAAATAACTGTCTCCCAGTCATACTGCTGCACTGACTCTCTTACCTTTATCCATTTGCACACCATGTATCCCCTCACTTGTCACTAAGTTTATGGTCATATTCATTTTTCACCAGCACTCTCTCCTACCCACCCATAATAAACCTCTTACTCCTGTAAATGAGTTTATCCAGGAGCAGAAGTGTGGCTCCAATGCCAGTGGAAACCAGGAGGGCCGCGGGATACCTCACATACTCACTGCCGTCACCCATTTTGGCTGAGCTACTAAATGGAAAGACAATTTAACTCACTACATCGAGGTCATCGTTTTTGCTTTATTCAGTCTTTATCTGGACATTTATACTGAGCCTAGGAGTGGTATAACTGACCAGAAATAACTATTCAAGCATCAATGAAGTATGAACTCGGTGATGAAGAGTGAGAAGTTACCCAGATATCATTATACGCACCTTGGTATGTCAAATAGATTGCAATATGTTTAGATTTATGCCAAATGTAATATAATAAATAACGTTAACTGATAACCATGCACTATAAACAGGGCTGTATAACAAGTTTTAACATCTGTGCAATTGCAACATCACCTTATATCTAAAAACTCCAACAAAAATCATGCCTTCTTTATATCCTTCACCGCATCCACTTCCTATGCGTAATCGCTCTCTTGCCAGGGTGGATGCGACGCTAAAATACTGTAAGTTGCATTCGGAGTTTAGAAGAATATCATTCGTAATCAAAACGTGTGTAACCAACGAAATTACCACCTCGTGATGCACTTCACCTTTTTATACTGATGGTTTTTTATTACCATTTGTTAAAAACAAAGAACACAAGGAAGACAGTGCTCTTCATGATGAAGATTTTACTTTAATAATGACAGTAGGAAAATTTATTGCTGGGTTCAGTCAGTGCTTTTTTATGGTAACATATCTTGCCAAAAAAATATTGTGATTAATTACATATGAAATGATTAACACAGCTGCAGCTCCTCCTATTGTGATTAATTACATATGAAATGATTAACACAGCTGCAGCTCCTCCTATCATCCTTAGATACAATAATCAAGCTAGGACATAAAATGACTAATTATCACAGTATGTCACATGATGCACGGTATTTACCACTACTAATACTGTACACTACATACGAGCAAGTTGTCATCTATTTATTATGCACAGCATACCTGACACATTCACTGGGAGTGTGGGACTGATAGTTCTGTAGATAAGGACAGCAAGAGCTGCCAGCCCTGTAAAGACATACTGTAATTATCCACTGAGGTACCTGGTGTTTGTGGACGATTGTGGCGGTGGTGGCTTACCTCGGCATGGTAGACAAGAGTGGTAGTGTGGTGGTTTGGTGAAGTGCAGTAAGATGTGGTGAATGCGAGGGTGCACTGAGCGTGGTTGGGGCAATGGTAATGGTCCTGTTGGCCTCTAAGGAGAGCAACCGTTCTCGAGGCTTCACCACACCGTAAAACAAGTGTGGGTCAGTGCTCACCTCCCACGAGTGTGAGTCTGGATGCTGGATCGACCTGCTGCTTCTTACGAGCCAGTTCCACAGTGCCAGCTGATGCACCACTTTTTTTTATTTTTTTTTGTGATATTTGTCGCACAAACTTTGGGGCACGGGCAAACTGAGAGTCCGTCGGTGCTACACGTGCGCCTGCACAATTATCGAGGGGGAGGGAAGTCCCTAACCGTTGAGAGTAAGATGGAGAATGGTGCATTGGCGACAATGCCAGCAGCATCAGAAAGGTCGTCCCCCAACCTAGTAAAACTCGAATCAAGGCGAGACCTTAGCAAGGCAGTGGCCGGGCAATGAAGTAGATAATGGAGAAGAGGCTCTTCAGATCTGTCCATGCAATGGGGACATGGGTCAGGCTCCACAGAAGCAATTTGCTTGTAGCAGAGAAACCCCAGACGCAGTCTTCGGAGCCTTACCACTAAATAATTGGGCAGGCCCGGCGGAGGCAATAGAGGAGAGTAAGATGTGGCGGTGGCATACCACTGAGCCGATTGCGAGCTCTCAGAAATGCAAAGTTGATTGTCTTCCCGGGTAAGTCGGCCAATATTGTTTTTAACTGTTCTTAGAATATGCGTGGTACTGGAATGGGATGGAATATGAAGTTTAGGCCGAAGGCCAAGCACTGGGACCTGAGAGGTCATTCAGCGCTTTGATGAATGAAGTATGAAAGATGATGGTTTAAAAGAGTGAGTTTAAAAATGGGGAAAACTACTATACAATAATTATACAAAATCGTAGGTAAAATGAAAACAGATGTAGACAGCAAGCCCTAAAACATAACTATGACAACACTAATCATAGCTTGTAGTACAGCCCTGTCTCCTTTAAAAACGCCATAAGGCTAGAAACATTTGCCCTATTACCTAAAACAACTGATAGGGATCTCCTATTTGTTAAAAATTTCACTCGAGAACGGGCGTAGATCGGACAGTCCAATAAAATGTCTGCAAGTTATTGTGACATGACAGATGTCACACTGAGGTGGGACCCCTCGGTCCAATAGGAACCCATGAGTCAAACGCGTATGGCCAATTCGCAGCCTAGTCAACCTCGTCTCAAAACCCCGACAAGCCTGAGAAGAGGATGACCAGGCATAGACCGAAGGCCGGATCTCTTTATACTTCGAGTTATTGGCCAGGGAGGGGGAAGCCCATCTCGCCTGCCACTCAGACCAAACAAAGTTATGGATAACGGTCTTCATATCAGAATAGGGAACCTTATTATACCCAACAGAAGGAAGAGAACATGCGGATTTTGCCTCTTTATCAGCGAACTCGTTCCAATAAAGATTAACATGAGACGGTATCCAGCAGAACAAAACCAATTTATACTCTGCAGCCAGGCGCCAAAGCCAAGACTGAATCTTCCTTATTATAGGATGGAATGTATTAAACAGCTTAATGGCGGTCAAGCTTCCATAGGAGTCTGAATATGTTGTAAACGTCTTTCCCGGCATTGAGTAAGACACTTCAAGAGCCTTCTCGATAGCAGTTAGTTCAGCAGTAAGAACAGAGGCATTGTTTGAAAGCCGTCCAAGACGTACACCCCCTTTATGGACAACAGCAAAACCTACACCAAGTTGTGACTTTGAGCCATCTGTATACAGCTTTACTGAGTCCCTGTGGAGAAGACCATGGAGCAAAAACTTCGATTTAATTTCTGCATCCGAAGAGGTTTTCCTACATATGGTTTTGGGACACACATTAGGTTCTGGAATGAGCCAAGAAGGAAGATTGCTGTAGCTTACTGGTTCAATCTTTTGCTCCCTCAGTGATGCGTCACCCACAGGTAGCATACGAATCTGGAAAGGTATAGAGGCTCTTGGGCCACGGAACTTTGACGGGTTACACTGCAACAGAACATCAACACGAGCATTGGTGTAACGACTGCTCTTGATTCGCACAATGTAGCGAAGCCCTAACTCATGCCTACGTAAGTCCAGAGGAAGCTGGTCTGTATCTGCGTATAAACTCTCCACAGGGGAAGTGCGGAAGGCACCCGAGCACACTCGTAGACCCGTATTGTGGAGCACATCAAGCTCATGAAGTTTAGTCTTACAGGCAGAGGAATAAATTTGGCAAGCGTAGTCAATCTGTGATCGGCATAGAGTTATAGAGCTTGATAAGGGAGTTCCTATCTGCACCCCAGTGAAGACTAGAGACCACTCTAAGGATATTCAATGATTTCTTAACTTTAAGCTTCAGATAATCAATGTGCTGTGACCAAGAGAGACGAGAGTCAAAGATCATGCCCAGAAACTTAACCTCCTTCTCAAAAGGGATGATGTCATCGTTTAACTTTAATGTGGGACAACCTCCTGGCGTGTGCTTCTAGTGAAGCGGACTGCAACAGTCTTGGAAGGTGAAAAGCAAAAACCATTATCATCAGCCCAACGACAAATAGTATTTATGGACTTCTGCAAGTGATGACTAATCTCAACTGCATCGTAGCCGGACACACAAATTGCCAAATCATCAGCATATAGGGAGCCCAACACAGGGCGGGAAATCTGATCGAGAACACCATTGATAGCCACTGCAAAACAGGTGACACTAAGAATGCTGCCTTGGGGAACACCCTCCTCTTGCCTATAAGGACTGGATACAACATTTCCGACACAAACCTTAATGTAACGTTCCGACAAGAAGGAGCGGATAAAACGAAACATATTTCCCTCAATTCCATATCGAGACAGCTGAAGAAGAATACTAGTGTGCCTGGTTGTGTCGTACGCTTTCTCAAGGTCAAAGAACACCCCAATAGTCTGACAATGGTTGGCAAAGCTTTGCTGGATATTATTTGAGAGGATCAGAAGGGGGTCTAGTGTCGAACGGTTCTTCCGAAACCCAAACTGGTAAGGAGAAAGCAGCTTTTCGGATTCTAAGTACCACATTAACCTTGCATTAACTAGCTTTTCCATCATCTTACAAATACAGCTTGTAAGTGCGATAGGCCTATAGGTGGTAGCCAAAAGGGGATTTTTGTTTGGCTTGCTGATGGGGATAATAAGGGTAACTCTCCAACTGGCAGGAAAAATGCCCGTTTCCCAAATTTTTTTAATAATCTTTAAGAGGAACTTTGTAGCCACAACAAGCAAGTTTGTGAGCATTGAATAGAGGATGTTGTCCTCACCTGGAGACGTAGAGGTAATCGATGACAAAACGTCTTCCAGTTCCCTGAGTGTGATTGAAGCATTATAGGCGGCATTGCAAGAAGATGAAGAAGGTGGAGGCATGTCAGGAATACCATTCCCTGATATTAGAGAGGACTTGGAGACATCAGCAGTATGCCTTCCTAAGGTCTCCGCAACCTCAGCAGGATCAGTAAGGAGGTCGCCACCTATTTTCAATGTCGGGGTGGGAGATGGGATGAATTTGCCTGAAAGCTTTCTAATTTTCCTCCATATAACCCTAGAGGGGGTCTTGGAGTTAATGCCGTTGATGTAAGATATCCAAGAGTCCCGCTTAGCGTTTCGAAAGTAGTGACATTGCTTTGCCATGGCACGTTGGTAAATTTGGCGCGTGGCAGCTGAGCCACTGGTCTTGTAACGCCGATAACATTTCCTCGTAATTTTCCTTAGTATGGAACAGGTTTTATTCCACCAGGGGACCGCAGGTCGATGCGGTTTACCTTTCGACATAGGGATGGCCTCACGGGCACTGCCCATAATTGCAGCAACAAAATAATCATAGGCTTCCAAGTGACTAGAGAAGGACTCGAAAGGCCTAGCCAGAAGTATACCGTTTTTATAATTCAACCAATCAGCCTCCCGCTCCCTTCACCTAGGAGAGGAATAAGCAGGGACATTTTTCACACACTTTAAATGGATTGGGTAATGATCGCTCCCATGCTGAAAAGGGTTTACTGACCGGTGAAAATCCATAAGGATGGAAGGAGAACACAAGCTCAAGTCAATAGCGGAGGAAGCTCCGCTACAGACATTGTGGTAAGTCACAGAGCCATCATTGTAAACAGAGATATTATACGATTGGAGTATGTCATCCATAATCCTCCCACCAACATCCAAAATTGTACCACCCCACAGTGGATTATGGGCGTTAAAGTCCCCAAGAAGGAGGAAGGGAGCAGGAAGCTGACGGATTAAGTCTTCGATGTCCTGCTTACTGAAACCACCACGAGGTGGAAGATACAAGGAGCATACCGTGAGTGAATATTCCAATACAACTGTAACAGCAACAGCTTGGAGAGTTGTCTGCAACTGAACCAAGGAGTGCTGCAAGGACCTGTGAACAATTACTGCTGCACCCCCATGCGCCCGATTACCTGGCGGAGGGGGAGACCCGTAAAAGACATAATTCAATCCAGGATTGTATACCTCAGAGCCCAACATGGTCTCCTGGAGACAAACAACACCTGGATCAAAGTCATGCATCAGAACTTTTAGTTGCTCAGACCTAGAGCGAAGACCCTTACAGTTCCATTGCAGGATGTCAGAATGGAACATTACCTGCTAATGACAGGAGCCCCAACCTTTCCATTATGCGGTTGGGAAGATGAAGGCACACATTTGATATTAGGGTGCAAGGACAGATGACTGCTCCTCACGGACTTGTCTACATTGGATATGGTGACTGGAAACTTAGAAGTTTCAGACGAAACAGACACAGGTTTTTGTCGCCTCGGGAGGGGATGGACAGCTGAATCAGGCACTACAAGGGGGTCAGAGACAGAAGGTAAAGGAGAAGCATCCATCAAACGGTCATCAAGTGGACAGTCCTTATCAAGATTTGAGAACTTATTGGATAGTAGAATAACACCAGTATCCGTAGGGGGAGAAGAGTTCCGGGACCTCTTAGAACGGGGAGAACAAGTGAAGTCATTGTCAGCCTTTGCATTCGGAGTACGAGAGTGCTCCCTCACAGAGGGAGCAACCGAACTCTGCTTTCTAATTGCCTTTGAAGGACGAGGTGGCAACGACATTGCTCGAGAGTGCTTCCCCACAGAGGGAGCAACTGCACTCCGCTTACTGACGGCCTTTGAAGTACGGGGAGACAACGATAGTGCTCGAGAGAGGTCCCGCACAGAGGGAGCAACCACACGCTGCTTACTGACGGCCTTTGAAGTACGAGGTGACAATGACTGGGCAGAGGACGACCGAGAAAATGATGGACCCATACCGGAGACAACACCAGTACCACGAAGGGCTTGGGATGAATGCAGGTCTGAAGTTAAAAGACCAGGAGAGGACTTGTCACCAGAAGCTGGAAGAGACTTGGCGGGGGACTGAGAATTGTTCTGCTTAGTGCTGCTAGTAGTATTGTGAGGAAGATGAGGGGACTTTCCGTCAAAATGATGAGATAGAAACCCTTGGACGACATTTGAAAATTTGGAGCTAGGGTGTTTGTGGGCCGTCAACAACCGATGCCGAGCACTTCCATAGCTAATATGCTCATTGTCTGCGAGCAAAATGATTTCCTGCTCGAACTGGTACCGCAGGCACGTTTTTGAATTTGGAGAGTGATCACCACCACAATGCTTGCAGAACTTAGAGTCAGTGCATGATTCAGGGTCGTGACTGGCAGAACAAATGAAGCATGTCTTCTGACTTTTGCAGGAGTCCTTCACATGACCATAGTCGAAACAGTTATAGCACTGTGTTGGCCTACGGTGAAACTTCTTGACATGAAATCTCAGATGTCTGATTCTGATGTAGTCCGGCAGATGAGGTGATGAAAATGTCAGACAAATAGCGGAATTTGTGCCTTTCAGCTTCTTTACCTCAATAACATTCGCAGGACAACGACACAGTATCTCTTCATCCTTAAAGTCACATAAATCACTGCTGTAAATGACTCCTTTAGCAGTGTTGAAGGTTTTATGTGGGGAGACAGAGTGAAGAACCGAGTCAGGAGATGGAATAAATTTAGACAAAAGGGCGGCTTGTGTGTCATTCCCCGCTTTAACTAACAGATTCCTCCCATACCTCTTTAGATTCCCCTCAGGGATATTTCCTATTTTCCTCTCGAGGCATTCAGATCCTTTGATAAAATTGTTCAGTCCATCCTTATATGTGGCGACATGCCAGTATTGCCTAGGAATGTCTCTAGGAATGTCAGGAGTGCCGTCATCATCCTCAAAAGGCTTAGGTATAAAGTCAAAATCATCATCAGACAAATTTGCTGTACTGAAAAGTTTAGCCTTGCATCTAAGTAAAACGGTACCTTCATCTAAAGCTCGAAGAGCAGCCAATGCAGAAGCGCTCTCACAGAAGGTAACATAGCGTCAAATGAAACTCCATCCGGGCACAATATCAACTTTAACCTGCTCAAGACACCAAAAGGCCTCATGGCAGCATAAAGAGTATCATTAGCAATTTCTTCCCGAATTCCAGCACAGCAAAGCACCCGTAAATGCGGGTTTTCTCGAGAAGGGGACTCAAAGGTCTGGCCGTTCTCAACACAAGCACCAACTTTGGGGGGAGTGGTAGTCATAAATAAGAAAAAAACCTTCATTCCCCCACCCCTCCACCCACCATGAAGCCCAACAAGGAGAGGTCGTGTGCCAGGGAGGACACCACTGGCGACCCCAGAGGTAGCGGGAGAGTATACGCGGGTAACCACCGGGGGACCCGGGCAAGGGTGTCTCCAGGACGATAGGAGCCACCAGGTCCCCCAATGCCCACTTGACCCTAGCCAACGCATGACCAGCCGATTGACCTGATCGGGCCCAACCAGGCCGCCCGTCTGGCCAGAATAAGGGACCAAAGAGGTGTATTGCTAGCTGCAGGGCGCACCGTACAGCATCGCTCAACCTCCAGGACTCCCGTCTCCCAGCATTACGGGACACCACGCGCGGCAAACACGTGGGGAGGCAACAGTCCAGCCCTAGATGGCAAACGGGCTGGGACTAACATCACCAGCAGGCCTCCTCCACTAGTGATGTAGGGAGTGCTTGGTCCACGAGGGCGACAAATGCCGAACCCTACAAAGGTAGGCAAGCCCCCAAAGTAGGTGGCACCGCCAACCACGCTTCAAGCTCCGCCACCACGTCAAGGTGACCCCTTGCAGCGGGGATGCGTGGTACTGGGACTAAGCTGAAATGTCACCTCCGGAAGAGAGCAAGCGGAGCGTGCAGCTGCGTCTGCCCGCTCATTGCCAACAATCCCAACATGTCCCAGAATCCAATTTAGAGTGACAATGCCCCCTCGCTGAGTAATGAGGGACGCCACGGTATAGATGTGAGTGAGTAAAAAACACATTATCCACGAGAGAGAAAGCATAAAGTCACTGAAGTGAGGAGAGAGAGTCCATGTGGAGTACCACATTTCGGTGTCTGTGTTGATGGGCGTGGTGCAGAGCGCCGAGCAACGCCACCAGCTCCGCTAGGAAAGCTGAGACACCATGAGAGAGACACCATGACTCAGTCTGGACCCCAAAAGCAAACACTGAGCCTGCAGAGCCACCAGAGCAAACAGAACCATCAGTGAAGTAAACCGCCGTGTTGGGAGAGTGCAAAGCAGCCATCCAACCCAGACTTTCCTGGCAGAGAATTTCAGGAAAGGAGTGGCGAGGTTTGCTCTCTCCAGGATACAGAATTTGAAAAGGAGGTAGCATCCACGGCGATACAACTGAGAATTCAGGACAAGGCAAGTCCGTAGTCCACAAGAGAGCTGATGGCGTGAGTATAAAATGTTCTGAGGACCATGTAAGATGCTCCTAGGCTGCGTTTAGACAAATGTCGAAGAGCTGCATGGCGTGAGGAAGCCCATTCCCTTAGGTATTTAACATGTTTATTAAATGTGAGACTGCTGTCAAAATAGACCCCCAGATATTGATGGAGAGTGACGAGGGTTTGACTGTGGCCACCGAGCATCAAAGGGAAGTCTGGGGGCCGGAGACCAATCGGGAGGCACTTTGTTTTGTCTAGGTTAATTTTTAGACCTAGTTCTTTGTATTTGTCATACAGCCTGGAAAGGGCAGCAGGGGCTTGGGCGAAACAGTCCCTTCTGGTAAAAACCAGTGCCAAATCATCGGCATGGCATAGAAGGGTAATGCCCGGACCGTAATTGACTGAGAGCAGCCCCTCCACCAGAATATTAAACAGTAATGGGCTTAAAACACTGCCTTGGGGAGTGCCATTACTGTGCTTGTAGAAAGCAGAAAGGCCCCTGGAAGTGGACTCCCGCTGTGCGATCTGTGAAGAAATCCCGGACCCACGACAGGAGCCTACCACCCACTCCCCTGGCCACAAGGGCCGCCAGAATAACGAAAGGGATTGCCAATTCAAAGGCTTTCTCCAGGTCAAGGAAGACAGCCATACGCTTCCCACCTCTGAGTTCCCGAGGAAGGATGCGAGACAATGCGTAGCACTCCTTCCAGAGTGGTATGCAAAAAATCCTCGGGTGCAGCGGTCCCAATCTCCAGGAAAGGCGTGCATGGACAATCCTCTTAGCTGTCTTGGCAACGCAGCTGAGGAGGGAGATTGGGCACATGGTGGTGTGATCACGGGGTTTTGGGATCGGGTGGATAATGGCTGTCATCCACGACCCTGGTAATCAGCCCTCAGACCGCGAGAGATTGATCAGATCAAGTAGGTGCTCACTTTCACGATCTCCAGCATCTGCTGAGATGGAGTAAGGCGCAGTGTCTCGTCTGTGTCGCAGTGTGCGTTGAAGTTCCCTGCTGGTGATGGGACAGTCAGCAGGGTCAGACCTTTCACAGGCAACCTGAATCATAGCAACACGAGAGGCGGACAGTTGCGCCTGTAAGTCTCGTACAGACTGCGGGAGATTGTGCGATGTGGAGCAGTCCACAAAGTGCTGAGCAAGACGGCTGGCTTCAGCAGCAGGGTCAGAGTGAGAGGGCGGATGAGGAGGATGTGGATCAGAGATGGACCGAATTCTCCTCCACATCTCACGTGCCGCGTGACAGCAACCAAGTACCAGTGGTGTGGGGACATGTGGTGCTGCCGGTACTGCTTGCCTTTTTTCTTTTTATGTGTCCAACTCTGGGCATAGGCTTCACAGCCTGCTATCAAGGCCCAGCAGTCCTCCTACATACCAACACCTCTACATGTCACCACTTCGGTGCTAACACCCACCGTCCATATTGAATACATGCTAGGGCTGTCTCATACAGGACTGGTGTATTGGTATTAGTGGGGGTGTTTTTACATGTCGGTGGGTCTTCTGGTAGATCAGTAAAGCCTGATTTAATGAAATTCGAATCCTTACCCTGCCCCAGCAAGAATTTGAACCTGGATCCGTCGGGACCGCAAGCCACCTCTCTACCGATCGAACCACCGCCTTGCCTGCCGCATTAAGCCAATGGTTCAGCTCCCTGACCCTATCGCAATAAATCCAGCCATCTCGGTAGTACTTCACAGATCGCTGCCGTAGTGCAATAGTGAAAGTGGCAGCCTGTGTGAAGGCACAAGCCACCTGACCTGCTCGTCTTTCGAGATCTGGGGCCGGAGGAGATGCCGTCAAGACCACAGGAAGTGTGCGGTCAAAGGCAGACCAGTCTGCCCTACTCAAATCCCACCGTGGTAGAGGAGGTGGGGGAGGCAGCAGAGTAGTCACGGGCAGAGCAACTTCAATGGCATAATGGTTACTGGTAAGGTGTGGATGGAGCGACCACATTGCACAGCCCGCGAGGGGGGAGGAAGTAAATGACAAGTCTAGTCGACCCCCATCAATGTGTTTAGGTTGGGCTACATCATTTAACCCACCTAGTCCCGACCGTTTTTTTTACCCAGAATCCCCCCAGATCCCGATCGATTTTCTACTTATTGTTTTTTGGCTCAAACCTCCGCTTTTGGTGAGAAAAACATCGAAAATTCATAGAGAAGTTACGCTCCTTAGCTTAAAAATGTTGATACAGGTGTCATTCAACATTAGGTTTTCCTTCTTTTTCAGGGTACCTGGCTAAAGAAAACGAACTCTGGAAGTGTTAACTAATTGAAGCCACTTTAAATTACGTATTTATTTATTTATTTGGTACGAATTTATGTGTGGTACAAGTCTATATTGGTTTTCACACAATAATATAGGTGATAAAAACATTGTTCACTCACCCAAAACCGCAGTATATGGCACCTTCCTTTATGACATTACCACCTCATCACTTCTGTTTGTTTCCAATTTTAGCTTCTTTGTTTCTTTGTCCTCCACTTCAGGAATCACTTTCACCGTGAATTTCGTCATTGGAGAGACTGTGGGGCAACATACCTTTACTGGCCAGGTCACTGCTAACAGGTGAATTGCCCAGTGTGGGGGGGAAGGGGGAGGGGGGGTTAGGTGGAGCCAGACAGTATCTGTGCTTGACGGCAGGTAGAGGAGTGTCTCCCAAATATGCCTACCAAAAATCACCCGCAAATGTCGAAAAATGTGCACACAATGGGCCTTGCAATTGAGTGACGTACTATGCGCGTCGGTGGGTCTGTCTGCGGAAAAAAGTAGCGACGTGCATCGTACGTCGTTGGGACTCAGCGGGTTAAAAGAGATATGTCACCTATCTCCTCTAAAATCAGGGAGATGTGCTGGCCTGCCTCATTGGATGGAAGGGGTGAGGCAAGAAAGGCATTGTGGGCATTAAAATCTCCCCCAATAAAAACAGGACTAGTGGCAGCCTGTGAACAAAGTTCACCCATGTCAAGGGTTCCCCTGTGGCTCCTATAAATATTGTATACAGTGAGGGGGCCTGTTGTGAGGTACAAGACCACACCCTGGACCTCTACACCAGGTCCGCATAACGGGGGAGGGTCACAAACTGTGCAGGGGATGTGGTTCCACACTAGTATGGCACATCCCCTGGTATCGCCCAGGAAGCGAAACATGCTGGTTTCCGGGCTCCTAGGCAATTCCACTGCAGGAGTCTAAGTAAGGAGGAGTCTGCACGCAGGCTGGTGGTGGCGTGAGAGTAATGTCCGTGATGGGAGGCTGCTCGAAGTCCGTAGTGAGGACATCCACAGACATTGGCAGAGGCTCCATGGAGGCAGGAGGAGGACGAGGTGTTAGGGAGGGTGAAGGCAGAGCAGGGGTGGCGGGGTGGCACGCTGCCTGGCCTTCCGCCTAGACCAAATCAGCCCTCGTGTGAGGGATTTGCTCTTGCGCACTGGGAGCGCAGGCCGGCAGTTGGGTTGAAGGGTGCTGAGCTGCTGCTTCTTTTGATTGAAGACTAGATCGATCACTGCGACTAGGGGAGTGGTGTCCTGCCGTATGCCGAGGGAGTCTGTAATCACTTTTATGACTGCCATTGCAATCTCCTTCCCTGTGAGCCGTAATCCTCCCATATCGAAGAGCGTAGCCGACGGTGTTGGAGCAGAGGGACGACTTGGGGCAGAGCTGGGTGGTGAGGTCTGGGGGGCCGTTGGCAAACAGTGGACCTCCGCTGTTGTTTGTCCCTTTACTAGAGCAGACGGCAGGGGAGAGAACGCTGCCTCATCTAGAGGGGGTGGACTATGTGTGGGAGGGCAGCGTTGTTGGCCCCAAACAAAAGTGCCTGTGGGGGCTGGAGTGGCACTAACCTCCTGCTGTTGCCGCACCCACGCCACCTGCCTTTCTCTTCCTTGGGTGATGTGTTTGGTCCTCGCAGGGCAGTTGGGGTGCCATGCGTGGTGAGTGCCAGCACAGTTGGGGCAACGGGAGGTGACTGGTTCTTTGGCCCTGAATTTTGTAAGGCATTATTCTGTATTGTGCGTGCTGCTGCAAATCCCGCAGATGAAGGGGTGGGTGCAGTTTGTGCGATGATTGCCAAACCTCTGGCAACTATAGCACTGCAGCGGCTCTGGTGTGTAAGGGCGGAGATGAAAGATCCCCCATTTCCCAAGATCCAGCTCCGGCGCAAGGGGACCCCGCAGGGTCACACACACCTGCAGCGTTTCCTCCCTCGTCTGGCGATTTTGGCATTGCTTGGCTTCCTCCACCAAGCTGTGCTGTAGCAGTATCTCCACCGGCATGCCCCATGACAACAGCCTTGGTTATTTGAGCATCCTGAGGCAGTTCGACAATTTTTATCTGTGCTGACTCGTCCTCCGCCACTGCTTCAGATGTAGATATGCCCCCTCGGCAGTCAGGATCAGCACGCAGCTGTCTCGGCCATAGCGGTTGGTGACTGCAAGTCCTGGAAATTGCCTTTCCAGGGCCACTACCGCGTCGTAGCTGGTGCTGTATCCCGACTGCACAGGAACACAAAAGGCAGGAAAGGTGGAGCAGGGTGGAGGAGGTGGCATGACGTAGACACCTAGAAAAGCAGCAGGTTGAGGCCTCCGTGGAGGAGCCGGGCGGAAAGCCAGGGAGGGGTCGTTTCCCTGAGTCGCTCGCCGTTATTTTCGTGACACCAGGGTGGACCCGCCATTGTCCCCAGGATCAGTGAGTGTAGCAGAGGCAGCAGAAGGATCAGCAGAAGCTGCTGTAGGTGAATGATCGGTGCGAACGTCCGCACCAGCGCCAGCAAGAGAGGCCGAGGGAGGCTGCCTGGAAGTGGCATGAGCAGGCAGGCATGGCGTTTTGGGCTTCCTGTTGGCACTTCCAGCAGTGCATGATGGAACAGTGGCACCAGAGGCAGAAGAGGGCTTGGGTGAGGCACTGTTGACTCCATCCATCGCTTCATGGATTCGTGCCACCTTGATCGAGCGAACTGAGGAGGTAGGGAGGGGCGATGCGGCAGAACGCAGATGTGATACAGCTCCCGTGGCTCTAGAGGAAGGGTGAGAAGCAGGAGGTTCTCCATGCAAAGACGAGTGTGACCGTTTCACTCTGATCACAGAAGCAGGAGGAGAGGGCATCGACTGAGGCAGTGGGAGGCGGGCAGGTCCATGGGGCCCGGGGATGCCAGATCTCCTCATAGCCCTAACAGACAGACACACACACAGGCAACACACTTACACTACAAACACACAAATACACACACACACAAAAATAAAAAAAGGCACGGCAATAAAAAAAAAGGCCCTACAGTGACGGGTGCCTAAACTCTCAACCCTCTAAAGGGTGATGAAGGAGACCCGCCACTGCCCCGTGAAGGACTTTCCCTACTCTACCAGAAATGCCGCCCTCACTGCCTCCTATAACCAGGCATTAAAGGCCCCCCCTCATGGATATGCCCTAACGGCACTCCTTCGGGGTTCGGCATCGTACTACAGTGAGGGACTCTAATGGCAAGCCGTAGTAAAAAAAAATCGGGCACGCCCACACTCACTCCCACACACACACGCACTCAGACGGGGCAATCAAGCTGAGACAGAGTCCAGCCAATATCAGGTAAAAAGTGAGAAAATGTTTCTCTATGCCAGAGACTAAGTCAAAAAGCTGGCAAAAAAAGAGAAAAACGACAAAAACCCTTCCCCTATACTTGAAGCAAAGTCCAGTGTGACAGAGAGACTGGCCAGAGGTCTGCACTTCACGATAGCTAGGCATGGAATCCCCTGATGCACCAGCTACTGTGTCCTCATGGTTGGGGGGATACCTGTGAGAACATTTTTTTGTTTTATACGAAATAGGGCTTTGGTGACAGGTAGCACGAATGTCTGGGGATGTATAAAGTATATTATAATGATAAAAATCAATACATCACATACAGCTCTTCTCAATAGGGTGGAGTCAAAGGCTTTTCGTCTCATTAACTTTCTTCCTCTTACTGGCTCCCTTCAACCTTTGTCTTTTCGCTGCACTGTTGCATCTTTATATCTTTTCTATCGCTACTTCAATGGTCACTTCTCCTCTGAACTTCTACTTGCATCCCTCCACCTCTACGAAGGGCGTAGCACCCGTCTAGCAACAAACTCTCATCCCTTTTCTGTCCATCTCTCTAATGCAAAAGTTAACCGTTACTCCCAGTCCTTCATTTATGCAACAGGTCAACTCTGGAACTGTCTTCCTCTGTCTATATTTCCTACTTCTTATGATCTCCAGTCTTTCAAACGCAGTGTCCAGGCATCTCGAAACGATCGGATCTTGAATTTGGCTTTCTCTTGTATTGTTTTTGTTATTTTCTTGGAAGGAACGGTTTGTGGGCTCCTGGCCTTTGGTTCCTTCTTCCTAGCATAAATAAAAAAAAGAAAATTATACTCACATCAACACAGCAGTAAGCGACACAAAGTCACTATTGGTGGTTCTGAACGAGGAAGGGGTGAAGGTAGTGCTATGATAGCATAACAAAAAGAGTGCACATGGCCGGCTGGGGACAGGTGGATATTGTCATAAACAATTGTTACACTCACAAATGCTCTTGATCTAGCCTGCCTTTTTGCTGTCTCTGTCACAGTCACTTTTTTGTCCAGTGTCTTTATGTGTATATAAAATAGCACACATGGCTGGCCGAGGACCATTAAATATTGCCATAAATAGCAGTTGCACTCGCATATGCTCTTGATCTGGCCTGTCTCATTGCTTCTCTGTCTCATTCACTTCTCTTGTAGCTTGTCTCTGCCATTCTCCTTTACATGCCTGTCTCCCGGTTTTGTCTATCTCATATGCTTAGATATTTTTGGGGCTGTCTTGCTCCTCAGTAGGCTATGCTTGTTTATTCATGACCGCTGGAAGTTCCTAGCTTCTGCGTTTTGGTAACCCTACATTTCTGTATCAAGTTTTTGTGTTTGTTCGACGTTATTAAATTTAATAAGTGGTTCTTCTGTATTCACTGGTTACGTTCACTTGGTGTTAATTTAATGGTAATACTGTCCAATAAACTCTACATTTTTACTCTGCTGAATTTTTGGTAATCACTAGTA
>JAGKTI010017394.1:0-18544 GCA_018397915.1 Birgus latro | reverse complement strand
AGAAGTGCTCCGACCAGTAGGACCCCATATTGTACTGAAGAGAGAGAGAGAGAGAGTGAGTATATTTACGTGTAATTATAATACAGAGAAATATACAGGTAATAGAGGGGTGCTGAGGATCCCCATGACCTAAGCATCTAATATTAAGATCTTTTGAACTTGCATTAACAATGGCATGTTCTATGAGTCCTTTTGTCGCCTTCATAACTTTAAGAGGATGCACCTTTCACTACCAGGAAGTCTTTGTTTAATAATTTTATCTTCTGAGGAATATGTTCAAATCCTTACTGGTAAATATCTCTAGTAGTTCCTTTAATATGGTGCTTTTCTACCTTCCTCCTGACAAAGTTAGAAGTGGGTGTTGTTATCGCTGGGATCAATAGGTAAAGTCAGGGAAAGTTCCGCATTACCCACTGTTAGGAGCATTGGGGTTCGACTAATAGCCACTAAGCGGCAGCCACACCCCACTTGTCTGGAAACTGTGAATGGGAGGAAGGGTGGCCGGAGGTGGGAGGGTTTGGAGAGTTGCTCACGTCACAGTATCAAAGCACGTTTACTGTCAAAGATATGGTTTTTTGCCTTCGTTTTGTAATGCTCGATAGGAATGAAAGTTGCAGAGACTGATCTTATAATTAGGACTTCCCATGTCATGCTGTCTAAAGGAAAACGAAAAACCTATTAATCGCTCATATGGAGTGTTCTATTATTATTATTATTATTATTATTATTATTATTATTATTATTATTAAACACTACCCTAGACTCTAAATTCGAGATGAATAATTATCAGAATAACACTGGAAAAATTAGTAGGCGGATGTTTACAGTGGGATGGCAGAGGAAAAATAAGCAAATATATAAGAATTTACATATTTAGATAGATAGACAAATAGATGGATAGATAGATAAAGTGGTTTTGTTTTCGAGTCAATATATGATATAAATAAATGTTTTATTGTTACGAATATCTTCTAGGGAAACGTCTCATGTCAAAGTCGAGAGGGAATGAAAGCATTGAAACCTCTGTCCGAACCCAGCAAACTTCCATAACTTTCCTGACAACACTCTACAGACATGTAACTCAAACACACCGTCCAAGTCATACACTGCTGACCTACACGTAATTCCCAGTCTATCACTAAACCATTCTCTGCTCCCAATCCCCCACCTGCCCCTCCTTTATGCTCACATTTACCAGATATATGAGGTCTGGCTGCCTCTTCACATTCACCCGCCTCACACCAGTGCTTCGGGAGGTGGGTAATGCGGAACTTTCCCTGACTGTACACTACCATCCGCAGAGTTGTGCGGCAGGGAGGCTGGTCGGGCATACAGATTCGTTTCCGGGCAAGAACTAAAAAAGTATTCACTATAGTGTCAGGAAATTTCACATATCTATCTCATAGTAAACTGGTGTCTTCTGGTACGTAGAATGCTGATTAATTTTTTTTTAATTCGTTATTATAAGGTAGAAAAACAAATCTCATTTCCGGACAAGGATTCAGAAGCTAATACAGGTACAGGCTTCAAACTCTCTAGGGAAATGTGTTAATATATCTCCTGGTGCCTCCTGGTTGTTAGAATGCCATGAGATTATATAAAGTTATGAAAATGCAAAGATACATAAAACTTATTACTTTAATGCATTTTTCTATTAAAACATTGCAACTATTACACATAGGAGGCGGAAATTGTACATGATAAATAATTAAATGCATATTTATGTATGAATTTCATGACTGTATCTATTATGTAATAATAAAAGATGGCTTTCTAAATGAAAAAAGCACAAGTCATAATTTCATGATATCTGCTCATAACCTCATTATTACCATGGATAACTACAAAAATCTTTAAGTTTTGATGTCGGTGTTATATGGGGGGGGGGATAATGGCCGTCATTCCTTTGGTTAGGTGTGCAAGGAGGTGAGAGGGATGCGTCTGGACAAGTGGAGTGTTGCAACAGTGTAGCATTGCCTATTATTTCTGTCTAAGGAAGTTGCCTCCAGATAATTAAAAATGAAGTTGGGAATAGCTAAGGTACTGGGCAGTTGGTGTTCTTGTTGATGTTATCGTTGCTAAACCTCGTTGCAACAGCCCGAAGTATACCCAAACCCACAATATGTTCAATATCAATATGGGCTAGACTGTTTTAAGCCTCCGGTATGTTTAACATTTCCGAAGCCTTAGAGTCCTCAGGGAAGGGGACCGTCAAATCCCCCATCATCTACCCCTTTCCTGGTGATGACCAAGAGAGATGCCTGGAACTACTGTCTGACTCACTTTGTCTTCATTTCTGCAACATTCACAGCTCCTCTAACACTCTCTGTTGAACACCACCTCTCCTTCTCTAAACTTCACCTCTTCCCCACTAAGACTCAGCTGTCTGAGGCAACTGATAGCAAACCCTTCTCTTTATCTTCCTACTTTCTTTATACAATAGTCATTTCAAAGCCAAAGGCGACTGTTGTGTATATGTCCACAGCAACATATCTTGCTCTCTTGTTCTTGAACTGGTTTCGTCTGAATTCGCTGCTCACTGGCTCCGGGTATCCTGCCATTCCCTGACGAAATGTATCTCTGCTGTTTGCTTGCCCCCTAAATCTACTGATTATGTGAAATTTATCGACCATCTTACTTCTAAGATGGAACATATCCTATCAATTTAGTAATTCTCTGAAATCTCAATTCTTGGTAATTTCAATGTTCACCACCATCTTTGGCTCTCCTCTTCTTTCACTGATCCACCTGGTGAACCAGCCTACATCTTTTCCATCCTTAACGCACCCTACCTGTATCCCTGACCACCTTGGAGGAGTTCCAATTTTTTACATCTTCCTGACAACTATTCCTTCTGCTTATGCTGTTATTCTTTTCTCTCCTTGGGTTCAGCTGATCACAACCTTACCACCTTAACCTGTCCTATCGCTCCAGTAAGGCCTATGGACCCTCTCAAGATACAGTGGCTATGGCATTTTAGGGCTGCTGATTGGAAGGCCCTTAGGCAGTACTTCTTTTATTTTTCCTGGAATGATTATTGATTAAATGGCCGAGAATTTTCTGAGTGTGCCTTGCGCATTACAGAGGTTATTCTCTCGGGCATGGAAGCATACATTCCTTTTTCATATCTTAAGACCAATGTTAAAAAAAATGATTTAATCACGCTTGTCCTAATCCTGTCCAGTAGCAGAAGAAGGCCTACAGAAGATACTGGAGCCAAACCGTTGAATCTCACCTCTTTTATGTTTCTTGGCCAAATTTTGCTAAATCTGTTCTTTCCAAAAGGCCCGATCTCTCCAATTCAAATGCTTCCCACTCCTTCTGGCACCTTATCAAAAGCCTTTCTTACACCTTTACCTCATCATCCTTCCCTCCTCTTTTCCACTCTTATGGTTCTGTTGCTATTTCTTCTTCTGGTCATGCAGAAATCTTCACCCAGATTTCCTCCTCCAATTCCATCTTAGACTATTCTGGTGCTGTTCCTCCCTCACTTCCCCCCTCTGACTTCCCCATGGCTGACATTAGATTATCTATAACTGATGTATTTTCTACCATCACTGACTCCAAAACTAACACAAGGCACGTGGGCCTAATGGGGTCCCTCATGTTATCCTCAAGAACAGAGTTGCTGTGCTTACATCTTGTCTAGGTGAACATTTTTGCCTTTGTCTGTCAACTTGTACCTTTCCTTCTTGCTGGAAGTTTAATCTCATTCAGCCTGTCCCAAAGAAAGGTGACCATTTCCAGGGCTATAACCATCGCCCAATTGCTTTAACATCCTGTACTGCAAAGGCTTTTGAGTTTATTCATAACAAAACAAAATTAAAGCACCTTTCCTGTCACATCCTTCATTCCGATCCTCAGTATGGGTTCTGCCAGGAACATTCAACTGGCGATCTTCTCTCCTACCTTTCAGACTCCTGGTCATCCTCCTTTCAGGGCTTTGACAAAAACTTTGCCATCGCACTTGACTTCTCAAAGGCTCTTGATCGAGTCTCCCATAAACCTTCAATTTCCAAACTGCCCTTGTTTGGTTTCTATCCTTCACTCTGTGCCTTCATCTCTAGCTTCCTTTCTTGTTGCTTTACAGCTGCTGTAGTGGACAGCACCGTTCTTCTCCTAGAGCTATCAATAGGGGTGTTCCTCAGGGTTCTGTCCTATCACCAACTCTTTTCCTTCCATTAACCCGTCATGTCCCAACTAATTTCCAACCTCCGATACCCCCCAGTCCCGAGCATTTTCGGATTTTTTTTTTTGGGGGGGGGCGCTCAAACCTTCGCTTTTGGTGAGAAACATCGAAAATTGATAGAGAAATCGCCGTCCTGAGGCTATAAATGGTGCCACAGGTGATGAGTAAGCCTTATGTTTTCCCTCTTTCTCAGGGTACCTGGCTAAAGGAAACAAACTATGGAAGGGTTATCTAATTCAAACCAATTTAAATTACATATTTATCTATGTATCGGTACGAATTTATGTGTAGTACAAGACTATACTGGTTTTCACACATTTGTATAGGAAATAGAAGCATTGTTCAGTCACCAAACATATCCACATATGGCACCTTCCTTTATGACATTACCACCTCATCACTTCTGTTTGTTTCTTGCTCTAGCTTCTTTATTTCTTTGTCCTCCACCTCAGGAATCACTTTCACCGTGAATTTCGTCATTGGAGAGACCGTGGGGCAACATACCTTTACTGGCCAGGTTATTGCTAACAGGTGAATTGCCCAGTGTGGGAGGAGGGGGGAGGGGGGTTAGGTGGGGCCAGGCAGTATCCCCACTTGACAGCAGGTAGAGGAAGGTCTCCCACATATGCCTACCAAAAATCACCCGTAAAACTTGAAAATTGTGAATTATGACCCTTGCAATTACGCGACATACCCGTACGTCGATGGGTGTAGCTGTGGCAAAACGTTGTGACGTACCCATACGTCGATGGGATTCCTCGGGTTAATAAATTACCTTCTAAGTTGTTCATCTAACTCTATCCACATATACACTAATGACTCCACACTTCACCTTTCCATTTACTTCCCGCAGCATCCCTTTCAGCAGATATTTCTACGAACAAGGGATGAGTTTATGGCACACCTAATGTCTGACTTGGCTCAAATCTCTGATTGGGGTAAAAGTAATCTTGTTTTTAATGCATCAAAAACTCAGTTATTACATCTTTCAACCCAAATGACAATATCCAACTCAATCCAGTATCATCTTTAAACATACTTAGAGTTTCATTCGCTCGAGATTTTTCTTGGAAAGATCATATTACCTCTCTTGTAAAATCTGCTTCCAAGAGATTAGGTGTGCTACGCCGACTCCATGCATCCTTTACCTCAACACGGTTTTTTCCTCCATTCGTGGCTTCTCTGTAGAGTACAACTCTCATGTGTGGAGGTGCTCCCCACATACAGCACTTCTCAACAAGGTGGAGTAAAAGGATTTTCGTCTAACTCTCCTTATCTTTCTGGTACCCATCAACATCTATCTCTTCTCTGCAATGTTACATTTTTTCTCTGTGTGCTTTTTTTTTTTTAATCGCTGGTTCAGTGGTCATTGCTCTTCTGAACTGTGCTTGCATCCCTCCACCACCATGGCAGGCATGTAGCACCCGTCAGGCAACAGATTCTCGTCTTTTCTCCTTCCATCTCTCTAATGCAAGAGTTAATCGTTACTCCCAGTCCCTTGTGTATGCATCAGGTCAACTGTGGAAATGTCTCCAATCTTTCAAATGCAGTGTGTCCAAGCATCTCGAAATGAGCAGAACTTGAGTTTGACTCTCTGTAGTCTTTTTTCTTGGAGGGAATAATCTTGCTGGATCTCGGCCTTTGTTGCCTCGTTCTTGGGGTAAAAAATAGTGGGTAGGATATTTTTATTCCCTGAGGTTGTTTTGATCTAGTCTAAACTATACTCCCTGACGCCAGACTACACCCCTTCAAAACAAAAAAATAACACATTGGTTCATCATTTACATCTGACCAGATTATACCCCATGGGGAAAAGTTATAGAAAACATTGAAAAATCACTGTATATATATTTTGGACCTGTGTAATGTCTATCCCTATATTGTCACTTTTGTTGTCTTTGACAGTGTTGGCACTGTTTGGGGGTTAACTGTTGGCCATCAGCTCAATATATTTTAAAACTGCTGATGTACGTCTTTGCAATTAATGAGCATCTCTCCAAGAGGTCCAAGATTGCTACTATCTCAGACAAAAGTCTGAGATAGCAATCTCACCCGCTCGCTACTGGACGACGCAAGCTGCATCGAACAAAATTGCCCCTTGATGGATGAAAACACATTGCGAATTAGTGCATAATTCATATTTGCCGAACGTTTTTATGAACATCTTAAACAAGTACAACTGTTCGAGATTATGTGAATAAAAAATCAGATAGATAGAGCCATAAACAAAGGCACGGGAAAAAATTATTTAGCAACAACTTTGGCCATGCGAAACACCACTCCCGCACTGCAGCGCGATCGTATGATAATTTCCTTTTGCAGAACGTAAAACCAGCCCAAGGTGTCCTATAGTAAATGTTTATATACCTAAATGTAGCTAAAGCAATTCCCAAAAAAAATTTCTCAGTAACAATTACAATAAATCATATATTTCTATGGGAAACAAGAAGGGAAAAAAACAAATTAGTATATAATTTATATTCACCGAACATTTTTATCAACACCATAAGCAAGTGCAGCTATTTGAGATTCCGTGAATAAAAAATCATGGAGATAGAAGCAACACTAAAGGTGTGAGGATAAAATGTTTAAGAAGTACCGCAAGCGCGGAAACAAGAGGGGTTCTCCCAGCACTCGGCCAAGGCTGAGCCGGGCCACATCTTGAATACTTGCCCGTGGTTGGACGCAAAATGCGTCGTCCAGTAACAAAAGGGTTAACTGTCTCACAGATCATTTTAAGACAGTGCATTGAATAATTTCATTGTACAATCCTCATTTTTATGGTCAGTCAGATCTCTGCAAACATGTCAGTGACCAAGGAGATGACTGGGATCAGAATTGTGCATTCCAGGGATTTTATGTGTGAAACACGTGTCAGTGTACTGTACTTCATTTACAGCATCCATGCAAACTTTCTTTAGACCCGAAATCTTTCCAGCATACTGCTAGATAGTCGAATTCTATAAATTGTAACCCTATGAAGAGTCTGAGCTCCTCTCACAAGGATATCTGCTCAAAGAAGTATTCCAATATTGCCAAAGCACAATTTTATTAGAAGTACTGTAATGGCATGATCAGTGACAAGAAAAACACAATGAAAATAAGAGTAGAATCACAGTCTACATTTAACCCATGGTTGCACGAAAATACTCACTCATGCTTGACTGGGGTCAAATTGACCCCTGTGGTATGCTATTTTTATATCTGGCTGATTTACAGCTTCTCAGCTTTTATCTTCAGTATAGCTAGAGATTATTTGCAGTTTTGAATAACTTCATAAGAAATGGATCCTGACTGCTTGAGGCCTTCAGTTGTCGAGCCCTTGAAACAAGATATTATTCACTAAGCTCCATTCCAGTTCAGGAAGAAATATATGGCGTGCATGACTTTTGCTCTGCATGTCCGTTGGGAAAACTTTGAAATAGCACAAATGCGTTGTAGCAGGCAAGATCAAGGAAACTGCAACACACTACCATACGTCATTGTTTACTCTTGTTTTTTTTTTACACAATAGGTGCCAACCAGCTCGTCCAAACAATTGACTCCACCTTTTGAGGTGTTGTAATAGTGGATCACCTCACTTTTCTTCTTTGGTTCGTCCACCACGTCTGGAGACTTGTGTGAGTTGACAACACACGTTTCTTCTTTGGCTCGTCCAACACGTCTGGAGACTTGTGCGAATTGACAACAGAGGTTTCTTCTTTGGCTCGTCCACCATGTCTGAAGACCTGTGCGAACTGACAACACAAATACGCATTTGATCCACTTGGCCTTCTAGGATGCATGTTGTATCTGGCCTTTGGTGTACACAAACATGCAACTGTGCAGTTCGCGGTGATTTGCGTTGTGCAGTTCTTTTGGAACTTCTCTTCGGATTTGATGTGTTGTCCCCATCAAGGACAGAGACTTCGCACAATTCTCTTGCCAGTTTGTTGCTGTGAAGAAGTTGTCAGTAGCAATGTTTATTCCTGAGTCATGTATAGGTTTCGACAACTGCATCACAACATGTGTTCCCAGCTCATAGTTCTTTCTTCTTCTCGTCCAGTGTACAAGATAATTATGGATACGTAATATGTATTTGCATCAGCAAGAATCCAAAACTTGAATCCATTTTTGACCAGTTTGGAGGGCATGTACTATATGTATCTGCAGCAACCTCTGAAGGGGCACAGCTGCTCGTTCACTGTGACAATTCAGTTCAGTTTATTGACAAAACGAGTCCAACATTCTATATGATCAAGTACATAACATATAATATTTTTTCCAAATGTATGAAACCTGCTCAAACAAAAGTAATCCCATTAATTGTGTCCTTTCAAGAAGAAAAAAGAATAAAGTGACATTTTACTCCTCATATTCATCTATAGATTTAGGATACATCATAAACACATTTACATATACTGGCAATGTCCTGGCTTTTGTTGAGAATCGAATTCAGAATACTGAACAGTGTAGGGCACTTCTGACGACGCTGAATTAACAATAAACAGTCTACTGATACATGTTGTTCTTCTTGCACACTGTTACTCTCACACTGACATATTCATTGTTCAGATGGTGTTCGACTCCACCTATCTGACTCTGTTCCTATATTATGTGACCTTAGTCTCAGTTGAGTGAATGATACCTGAGTATAGTCTGGGATATAAATTTTCTCCTAATTTTTAAACTTGGTTTAAGTTTTGATCTATGCGTGACATACTTTGTGGGACAATTTGGTTAATTCCTAATCAAGGTTATAATAGGTTCTAAAGGATCAGCTTTCATATCAAACCACTGCACACTTTGTACAAATCTATAACACAGTGAACTGGCTGCTTTGCACATCTCACGTACTATTTGGTATGGCTTTTCTATGTCACGATTGTTTTTTGCATTTTGAATGCAGAAAGGGTTTTCTTTTTTTATCAATTATGAATTTTACTGGATGACTTCCAGCTTCTACAAGGCACAAATTAATACTAGTATTAGTTCTTACATCGAGAAGGCACTTCTCAAGTTGATTATATATTTTAACAACTCCATAGGGAATGGTTGTAAACTACATTTCTGACCCATAAAACAATGATGATGTCACCGCTGCTTCAAATACCTTTAGTGTATAATGGCATGGCATTTCTGTACTTGTGGTACAAAATGTGGCAAAATTGTTTGCTGTTTCCTGATTATGTGGTTGATACAACGGGAAGGCAGAGTGGGTCCTGCCATCGTCCTTAAACCACGCATCCAGATACAGGTACTGAGCAGAGTAATGTACAGTACTCTCTTGGACGGTTAACCCATAACTTCCCGACCGATTTTCCTCCTCTGAACCCCCCAATCACGACCAATTTCAGATTTTTGTTTTCTCAATCCTCCGATTGTGGTGAGAAACATCGAAAATTCATAGAGAAATCGCCCTCCTGAGCTTATAAATGTTGCTACAGGTGAGTCACCCTTACCTTTCCATTCTCTCTGAGGGTACCTGGCTTCAAAGAAAACGAACTATGGGAGGGTTAACTAATTCAAGCCACTGTGAATTACGTATTTATTTATTTATTTGGTACGAATTTTTATGCAGTAAAAGAGTATATTGGTTTTCAAACAATAATATAGGCGATATAAGCGTTGTTCACTCTCCAAACACATCAACAAATGGCACCTTCCTTTACGACATTACCACCTCATCACTTCTTTTTGTTTCTTCTAGCTTGTTTATTCCTTTGTTTTCCATCTCAGGAATAACTTTCACCGTGAATTTCGTCATTGGAGAGACCGTGCCATGACATGTCTTTACTGGCCAGGTCACTGCTGACAGGTGGATTGCCGAGAAAATGGCGTGTGGAGGGGAGGGGGGAGGGGGGTCAGGCGGGGCCAGGCAGTATCCCCGCATGACAGCAGGTAGAGGAAGGTCTCCCACATATGCCTACCAAAAATCACACGTGAAACTTGAAAAATTTGCAAGTGAATGGCCTTGCAATTGCATGATGTATGGGTACGTCTTCGGGTGTCACCGTGACAAAACGTTGTGACATACCCATACGTCGTCGGGTTGCCTCGGGTTGGGTGTTCATCATTCTCTATCCATCCATCCATCAGCCAACCCTACATTGCCCCATGAGGTGCGTAGGGGCCCAGGGCTAGGCAGGTTGGTCATGACATTTAACCCACTGAGTCCCACCGACGTACAATCCACGTCGCTACTTTTTCCGCGGACAGACCCAACGACGTGAATCGTACATCACTCATTTGCAAGGCCCATTGTGTGCACATTTTTCAACATTCGCGGGTGATTTTTGGTAGGCATATGTGGGAGACCTTCCTTTACCTGCTGTCAAGTGGGGATACTGCCTGGCCCCACCTAACCCCCCTTTCCCCCCCTCCCCCCCACACTGGGCATTTCACCTGTTAGCAGCAACCTGGCTAGTAAAGGTATGTTGCCCCACGGTCTCTCCAATGACAAAATTCACTGTGAAAGTGATTCCTGAGGTGGAGGACAAAGAAACAAAGAAGCTAGAGGTAGAAACAAACAGAAGTGATGAGGTGGTAATGTCGTAAAGGAAGTTGCCATATACTGGGGTTTTGGGTGAGTGAACAATGCTTATAAACGCCTATATTATTGTGTGAAAACCAATATAGACTTGTACTACACATAAATTCGTACCAAATAAATGAAACAAATACGTAATTTAAAGTGGCTTGAATTAGTTAACCCTTCCATAGTTCATTTTCTTTAGCCAGGTACCCTGAAAATGAACGAAAATGTAAGGTAGAGTGACACCTGTATCAACATTTCTAACCGCAGGATCGCGATTTCTTTATGAATTATCGATGTTTCTCACCAAAAGCGAAAGTTTCAGCCAAAAAACAGAAAGTCGAAAATCGGTCGGGACCTGGGGGTACGCTGGGTAAAAAACCAGTCGGGACTGGACGGGTTAAGATGAGAGTGACCAGTCTCACTCATCCCTGAGTGGCATAACGTGAGCAATAAACCCCAACCACCCCTAGGATATAAACCTTCACCAGCTCAACCCGACTGGAGCACCATAATTACCCAGTAAACCACCAGGTGCAATAATTTGGTTATATGGTTACCACCCAGCATAGTAAATGGTTTCCTGGTGTACAGGAAACCATTTGGCTTGTCACTCAATGTACAGTCACCCATAGGCCGAAGGAAGAGGAATGAATGGAGGAAAGAGAGACAAAAGAGGGAGTGTAAAGTCACCTGTAAGCAGAAGGATGAGGAAAGAATGAGGTAAAGAAGAGAAGAGGAAGGAAGGAAAAAGGGAAGGGAGAGGGGAAAGGGCAAACACCCAAGAGCAGCACTACATTGAGTGAGTGGATGGTGAGTGCCCCCACCTACCAATATCACCATTCTCACTCTTATTAACTACAAAAATAAAAATCTCGTTAATTTCCATAACGTACTGTCTGCAATAGTTCATGACGACGACTAGTTTTCTTTCACATACGTCACGTGCGGTAGCCAGAATAACCTTATCCTCCATAAACATCAGGACATGTAAACTTTCTTTAAAAAAAAAAAAGTCTACTTAGATAGTTTCTTTCAACATTTTTATAACTTTATCTAAATAGATAACGAATATCAAGCCGTTAGTAATGGCCCCTTGATGACCTCCAGTGGCAGACTTTAAAACATTAATGGTACAACTGTGCATCATCTTTATTGCATACAACGTAATCTTCCCACACCCCAGTGACTTAATGTGTTTCACCAACTTGTCACAGGGGGCCCTATCATAGGTTTTACTATGATCATAATACAAAGCTAATTCAATCAACAATCTCAGTGTCATTATTTGTTCTATACCTCTTTTCTTCTGACCACCTGCTTGACATTTATCCATGTTGTACCATAATCATAACCTGTTTAATAGCAATGTGTCATATATTTTGGCTACAGTACCCATTATGCTTATTCCTCTGTAATTTCCACATTCCATCCTATCACCAAATTTTAAGAGATCCGCTAGTTTGCTGTATGCCCAAAACAGTGGACAGTGGAAGCCCATAAACACCACATCAGATAAAGTCAGAAAGAACATGAACCAGGAAACAGGCAAATGGACAAAATGACTGGAACAAATGCCACAGTAACTCTTATTTTAGACTCTTCACATCATCATCCAGATCTGCTTGTGTAAATGACCCATCCAGTACCGGTATGTCTGGGGCACCTTCCACATCAGTAAAGTTAGTAGTTTCTCTGTTACTGGTATTTTCACTTAGAAGCTTCTCAAAATGCAGCTTAAACTGAGCTTCATCTGGCTGAACAGAATTTGCTGCCGAAATAATCCATCTCTAGTTAACAGCTTTCTAGATTAGTTTCGGATCATGTGAGTCAGTAAATCGTTTCCTTCTAGGATATGCATCATCCCATTTGGAAAACCAAGCATTCTCCTTTCCAATACATCTTCTTCAACTGAATTGACTACATCAAATGTTTTTTCCAACAAACCAGATATCCACTCAGCATCACCCATCCCATTCAACACATCAGTGGGGCACACTGGTTCATTGTTCAACAATATAATTCATATCAACACTACTGTGAGATGGCGCTTTCTTTTCACATTGACCTTCAGGCGACTTAACAGGTGACTGACCCAGATTACTTGCCCTTTTTAATAACAGTTCATGTGTGTTACTTCTTCCAGTAACGTTGATCATAACACAAACTGACATGTGATCAGAGCCTTTTACATCCTGACACACTTCTAAGCTTACAATCACATCAATAATACTGCTCTCAGCAATGCATAAATCTATCTCTGATGTCCACTCCGTTTTCATTTTGAATGACAGATTTCTGCCTAGTACCCTTCCTTCGTGGGTTAAATGCTTTGCTATTACAAGTAAGTTTTGATTTAAAATATCAATTAATTTTCTTTCATGCTTATGAACACACAGATTTTGTACACTGACATACTCATATCCTTTCCAATCTTGAAGTACAATTAATGGTTGACCAACTCGAGCATTAAGTCCCCTTTCACGATTACTCGATCTGTTACTCACTCCTGCATAGAGAGCTCCAAATAACAAGAGGTCAAAATAAGGTGAGTCTTCAGGGGGTATACATACACCACCAAAGCAGATATCTGGAAAACAAGATAGCTGTAACCAAATTTGATCTTCTTTACTTAGATCAACATGGGTCACCTATTTTACAATTGAACACTCCACTAATAACATTACCTCTCCCCTGTGGACCCCCTGCCTTAAAGGGTTGCGATACACAGTAAAACCAGGAACACTGATATTAATAACAAATTCTTCACCTCGAGAGGCCAAACCAATTAATGTTTCAATATAGTACCAAATATGGTCGGGTTTTGGAGTTTGTCTCTCACGCTTGGAACATTTCAAGAACATATTATTATTGATTCACCTATACTTCTAAGAAAAAAGAAGGATTATACCTGTCATTTACATCACTGTCCCTGAGTAGGACACGATTTTTCCGGTCATACCTGATGGTTGTGCCTGCATTTTCTTTACTTTTCACCTCCCATTCCCTCTCTCTCAGTCGAGTTATTCTCTCCGAAAAGAAGAGTATGTTTTCACCGTTTTTTGTTTGTATGTTACCAGGATTAAGTAAAACTAAAAGGGAGATTTGGACCAGATTTTGTGGGTAGATAGCCCATGTCCCAGGGAACATGTTTGTTAGTTTGTCTGTCTGTTAGCAGGTTTACTCAAAAACTAAGAGAGAAATCTCAACCAAATTTAGTGGGTAGATAGCCCTTGTCCCAGGGAACAATCGATTAACTTTTGGAACCGATCCAATTCGTATTACAGATTCTGGATCCGGGAAACTCTTTTTGCGAAACTCTAATCAGTGATGAGAAACGTAACTCATTATGAAGAGTGGTTTGGAAATTATGCTGCCCTTGTTGGAGAGATGCAGTTCACTGAGTGTCCCTCTAGTTTCTATTCGAACAGCTGGGCACAGGTCCTTCTCAATGTAGATCGATGCCAGAGTACCTTAAGCATCCTATAGGTTCTTGGCCTTCTGTAAGATGCCATCCCTCGTATCCTGGTTTTCCAAGGTTGCATGGCTAGGTCTACATTAACGGTCGTTGGTTGACTCAGATGTTTTACATGCCAGGTGTGCGAATCAGCTGCGCTCCTGTAGCCTGCTGCTTGGATAATCTTCACTCTCTCTCAGTACTTCTCTCCCAACTTTTCATCATCATCTGATACCCCCATTATGATAAGCTTCCAACGTCTTTCTCTTGCATCAAGCGACTCTAGGAATCTGCTGCTGGTCATTTATTTCATAGGTGCCCTCCAGCCCAGACCTGAGCAATCTCTCCTCTCAGTTTTTTCAGTTCGTCAAGCAGGATACAGATCGATGGTTTCTGGTGATTTCGTATGATTAATTAATGTGACTAATACTTCTTTTAGCTGCGCCTTGTTAGTTTATTAATCTGATTCTGTGAGAGATCTCACAGTTTCAACACTTTCGAATCCCGGCATTGTTGTTCAGTCTACTGGTTTGTTTACATTTTCATCTTGGCGTCATCTAGGTTATAATCGCAGCTACATAATGGGAAGCCACCACGCTTGCACTAAAACCGGGAACGACAAGTTGGTCATTTGAAACTGGCTTTCTCTTTAAATGGATCACATCAGCACCTTACCAAACACAGTCCACATTGTCACTGTACTTTTTATACTTGATTACACCATACATCAAATCAGTAGGGTGGAAGTTGTGGAAGCATTGAAGAAAGTTAGAGTGGAGAAATCTCCAGGAATTGATGGAATGTGTGGTGAAATGCTGAAGTATGGGGGAGGGATAGTAATAGAATGGATGCGGAAGGTGTGCAGATTGGCCTGGGGGGAAGGTAGAGTCCCAGTGGATTGGAAGTCAAGTATAATTATTCCCCTGTACAAAGAAAAAGGGGAAAAAGAAGTGTGTGGTAATCACAGGGGCACTTGCCTTCTTAGTGTAATAGGAAAAGTATATGATAGGATACTTATTGACAAAGTTAGGGAAACAACAGAGGAATTAGTTGAAGAAGAACAGGGAAGTTTTAGGAAGAGAAGAGTTGTGTAGATCAAATATTCGTTCTTAGACCTTTAGTGGAAAAGTTTCTAGAGAAGGGAAAGAAGTTGTATGCAGCCTTCATGAATTTGGAGAAAGCATATGACAGGATGGATAAACAAAGATTGTGGAAAGTGTTAAGAGTATATGGAGTAGATGGGAATGACACGAATTTCCTACATCGTGAAATTGTGTATCGTAAATCGTGACATCGATTGATTTTGCGGGAGCGACGAATGGTTCTGAAATGCATGAGACTTCGCTCAGTCTCTTAACCGTCCACTCGTGTACTTATATTTGCATCAGATTTTCAAAACTTTCGTCATTCTTTCGCGAGTGACTGTCTTTATGTACAGACAGTGCATTCCTCTGAGCGATAATTTCTGAATTGTCGTTTCTTTGCACCTGCCTCCCTGGGCGTTAGTAGCCACGCCCGTTTCACACGATGCCTCTGTTTAGATCAAGCATCGAGTCAGTCGTCCCAGTGACAGTCAAGGAGAGTGATAGTGTCGAGCGTAAAGCTCGAGCGGGTCTCTTTTCTTAGCGATCTCAGAAGTCTCGGCTGTATCGGCGTGAATTCCCGAAGCTCCCACAAGCCCGGTGATCGACTGTATTAGCGGCGGTCTCATCTCTACTGATTAGTATTTCTTTTGTTTTTTCCTAGGCTAAGGTTATTTAGCTCAGTGCTTTATTTAGTTATTTGTTTGAGTGCTTGAGTGAGTGCATTTCCCTTAGATTCATGTAACGTAAATTTATTTTCTTGTAATTAACAAATTTAGAGTTCGTTTTCTTAAGCTTTGTTAAATGTAACAGTCGTGTTTGATTTCCCCACATATTTAGTACACTTTTGCTACTCCAAGTTGGCACAACTCCTACGACTGGTACTTAGGCCAGCTCTTGCTATTAATTCTTAAATCCGTTGTGCCAGCTAGGAGTTTGGCTCAGCCAAGATCCTGTTTATTATTATTATTATTATTATTTTTAATGTTAAGGGGTGAACTAACTTTCTCAGAGGCCAACAGTACAATAATACAGCCTTCTTGAGCGTTTAGTCTGCTGTATACTGTTGAGAAAGTCTATAAATTCTCGACTCCAGAGAATTTGCGAAGTAAGCCAGCATAAAAATGAAATCGCCACTTGATTTCACGAGTCATTCTCTCGTGATAATCGACTCGATAGTTATTCCTAGTGCCAATAGGCACATTTTCATTTTCCCCCTGACATCTGGCAACCTCATTCCAGGATATAAACTCCTAGCTTTGAAATTATTACCGAAATCACTCACTCACTCTTAGTTAGGTAGACTGCTGCACACCAGCCAGCATAGTCTTCACTCAGTCTCAATCTGAGCATCATGGCAACCAGTACATCCCTACAGGAAGCTAATAATATAGGGCTTACTAACCCCCAGGAAATCAAATGTACACCCACAATCAAAAGTTCGTCGACAGTTCCTGTCAGGCATATGTTTCTACAGGCTGCCGATAGGTGGCGCAACGATCTAGCACGAGCGTAGTGGGAAGTGGAGTCAGTCAACGAAACTTGAGAGGGAGAGGGAGGCGACAAGGAGGGGTACGAACTCGTGGCGATCAGAATACAATGCATCTAGTGTGTTTTGCTGTTATCAATAATACATTGTTATTTCCAGACTATTATACAAAACTTATTATAATTCACCTTAGTTTACGGAAATAGATCTTCCACAGCTGAAAATACAAACAAATTAGTGGTGTCTCGAACAAGATTCCGGCTTATTCGAGGCATCTCTGCTGCAATTACCGTATGTTGACCTGGGTCTATTGCAAAAGGCGGCCCGATGGTAGGAGACTTCAAATTAGTATTTTTCTCGGTATGTGTGTCTAGGGCCATTTCAGGCCAAGTGTCAGGCATGCGAACTCGTGTCTACCTTATTCGTTCTCACTCGCCATTTTTTTTTTTTTTTTTGTGTAACGCTTTTTGCACTTCCTGTCTGCGGGTGAGCCTGAAAGACGCTCGTGTAATAACTCTTAAACTTACCTCTAGATTTTTTTTTCATGATATTTGAATATTGCCCATAAAGATTGCAAAGCTAAACTGAGCATATCTTTATCTTAAACCAACATGACATAATATTTTTTAGTACCCGAAGCGAGCGAGCACAAACTGGAATGTGTCACAGTCTTGGAATTTACGTCCGCGCCTTACCTATTAGGCCTGTGGTTATCAAATGGCTGATATGAGGCCTGTGGTTATCAAATGGCTGATATAATTAGATACCACTATGGGATCGATATGTCACTTGTGAAGTTTGCAGTATGTGCTATAGTCAAAGGTTTTAAGGCTATAATGTTACCAAGTTGAGAGGTTATTGTATGATATATCAAAGTGTCATGAAATACTGTTTGTTTTTATAAGACAATAGTAACAGAAAAAAGCAATTCACAGAAATGAACAATGAAAATTATTATAACTGTATAACATTTAAAAACAGTATAATATATTAGTTGCTAACATTGTTGGATTATACAGGCAGTGCATATCACATATTATATTCTATTAACCAGAACGAAAATATTGCTAAATAGTATCATCCCAATCACGACTTGTCACTTTTCCATTTATCAACTCCGTTGCCCAAATCACTCAGAGACTTTGGATGATTTAATAGGACGACCATCCTCCTTGTGCATCAATCACTTCATTAAGTCTGTTTGGCACTGACCTCACAAGACTGGTGCATATATTTGGACGTCGACGTATGCCTTCCCATACGTCCTGAGCGTGACGCACGATGGCAGCTTTCGTGCGCTCTTGCCCAATATCCCACTCCTGAACCATCATTGCCCACAGGTTTTCGATGGGGTTTGTATCATATCCTTTGGCTGGCCAGTCGATGAAGTGACATTCGGGATGAACATCAATCCACTCTCTTACCATTCTGCTCATGTGGACGGGGCTGCGGTCATGCACAACATGGATGGTGTGAGGGGCTGGGATTGCCATCACACGCACTGTGGGCAGGAGAACATCCTCAAGAATTCTTATATACTGTTCACTTGTTAATTTACCATCAATTTCCAACAGTTCTCCGGGTTCGTAAGCCCACATCCAACCCCACAGCGACGTAGATACACGTCCACTTTTTGCCTTGGGAAAAATGTGTTTGTCAAAGTATCTGGTTTTCGTGACCCTCCAGCACACCCCAGGCCCTGCCTTTACAGAAGAAAAACGCTTTTCATCTGTAAATATTACATTCTTCCAAAATAACTCGTCTTTTGTTGAGTACTGTAGGGCAAACCCCATTCGATCATCTTTGTTGTAAG
>JAGKTI010017393.1:0-18545 GCA_018397915.1 Birgus latro | reverse complement strand
TTGAAGCAGTGAATTTCATGTCCGGTCCTAACCTAACCTAACCTAACATTGTGTTAATCATAATTTCCTGCTTTTAATTTAATTCTTTCATGCATGGTTATTAAGTGCACCAGCTATGAAAAAGGTTGAAGCAGTGAATTTCAGGTCCGGTCATAACCTAACCTAACCTAACCAAACTTAACCTAACCTAACCATTTTTCTGGTAGCAATTAACATCATTTACTGTATTTGATGCTTTGTATCCAATAATTTAGTGCATAAAAGGTGAGAAAAGATGATTTCCATGTCCGATACTTACTTATACTACGCTGGCAAGTTCGAGCTCCTATGACTCACTCACACCCAAATCATCATTTTTTGGTTAATATTCAATAAATTCATGCTATGTATTCATTATTTATGTGAAAAGGGACCTAAATAAGTGCTATACATGTCCACTAGGGAGGTAGGAAGGTAGTTTTCTGATTTAGGTTAGGTTAGGTTAGGGTCATGAAAAACCAGTGCTGGAGCTTCAGGACCAATATCCAGACAAAACCAATATCCGGACATGCCTTTGGCTCTATTACGTCGGATATTGGAGGGATTTATATACAATAAACCCTTCACAAGTCGAACTTTTAGAAGACGGAATCTTCGGTTAGATGAACTCAGGTCGAGACCACATATGTAAGTAGGCCAAAATGTGGAGGTAAGGGGACAAATGGCACCAGGCGGACACGTGGCACCAGTCTGCTGCTTGCCTTTGGAGACGGTAGTTGCTGTGCCATTCTTACTGTCATCTAGTGCTGACCAGTGTTCTCCTTTTGCCTTCTGCCTTGCCATGGAAGGTTCAAAGGTTAAAAGAAGTGGTGCTGGCACCTCTAGTCATAAAGGAATGAAGCTAAAAAAAAAAAAAAAAAAAATGTGTGTGTGACTTAGTGTTAAGTAATTATGATTAAAGTTCAGTACTATTATTACTGCAAGTGTTGCACTGCAGTCTATTATAGTGATTACATTTAAGTTTAGTTCTTAATGTAGAGTGAAATGACTCTGGGTACTGTTTAGAATTTACGTTAAAGTGTGAACTCAGCCACCTCCACCACCTCAGTCTCCAAAACACTACTGCTGACGAATCTGTACTGCCTCTAACGAAAGGTGAATTAGGTGTACTGAATTCTTTCTTTTTTGTCATTCTTTATTCATTTATACACTATATATGCTCCTTCACTTTAGTGTTGAAAAGACAAGTGATAAGTATTGTTTTTGCAATTTGGAGGGTGAAAATTCATCGCCAACACACGCTTACGACGGGTGTGTACTGCCTCTATGAATGATTTTCTACCAATTATCCACTTCAGTACCATGACGTCTATTTCTGCTTTATTTACGCTTACTGCAGCCGATTTTATGGCACTCAGGACTGGACTCACGTACTGAAGGGGCTAACTAAGGCTGTACCAACCCTATGCACTTCCACAGACCCTCCCTACACTGACTAAAATCGTCTGGTGTTAGCAAGAACAAAATGAAAATACACCCAGCAATGAAGGGGTTAAAGGTATATTAAATGCACTAAATTATTTTTTGCCATAACTCATTTATTTACAGGCTACATGCTCCTTTAATTTAGTGTTGAAAGGACAGGTAACAGGTATTTTCTTGGCAATTTGGGGGGGTGAAAATTCGGTAAGACGGAGAACTCGGTAATTCAAACCAGGGTAGAGCCCCATATAGTTCGACTTGTGAAGGGTTTACTGTATACAGTAAGGCCTCACTATAACGGACTAATTGGGGCTCAGGCCAGTCCGAAATATGCGATTTTCCGATAAAAGCGACATCCGGACTTACCCCTGTAATCCGGACTTTTTCCGATACATCAGACATTAGTCCGGATTGCATCGGTAGTTTTCACCACCACTGCAGTATTGTACTGTGTTATACCTTCACTACATTAATCAAATGGTATAATAATACTGTACTGTGCACTGAAAAACATGTCTTTTACTTGTCTTATTGTGGTGAACACAGCTGAAGTTGTCATGCAGTCCGGACTGCTTTCTGCCTATATCGGACTTTTTCCGACATATAGGAGTTTAGTCCGGTAGCTCCTCGAGTCCGATAAAAGCGAATTCCGGTCTACTGAAGTCTGTTATATCGAGGTTTTACTGTATATGCACTTGTATTATGGACCTGAAGTGGTCGCCATCTTCTTTGTTTACAAACAAGGGAGCATATGCGTCATCTGCTGAGTGTCGGCTGCCGGATGGGAGTGTCAAAGTTAGGAGGAAAATGACGAAGTTTGCAACATGTCGAAACCTTTTTTCTTTTGCAAAAACTGAAGCGTCAGAGTAAAATTCGTCGAAATATGAGGACTTACTGTGTATATATTATATATATATATATATATATATATATATATATATATATATATATACAGTAATCCCACCAATATCCGACGTAACAGAGCCAAAGGCATGTCTGGATATTGGTTTTGTCCGGATATTGGTCCTGAAGCTCCAGCACTGGTTTTTCATGACCTTAACCTAACCTAACCTAAATCAGAAAACTACCTTCCTACCTCCCTACTGGACATGTATAGCACTTATTTGGGTCCCTTTTCACATAAATAATGCATACATAGCATGAATTTATTGAATTTTAACCAAAAAATGATGATTTAGGGGTGAGTGAGTCATAGGAGCTCAGAACTTGCCAGCATAGTATAAGTAAGTATCGGACATGGAAATCATCTTTTCTCACACTTTATGCACTAAATTATTGGATACAGAGCATCAAATACAGTAAATGATGTTAACTGCTACCAGAAAAATGGTTAGGTTAGGTTAAGTTAGGTTAGGTTTGGTTAGGTTAGATTAGGTTATGACTGGACATGAAATTCACTGCTTCAACCTTTTTCATAGCTGGTGCACTTAATAACCATGCATGAAAGAATTAAATTAAAAGCAGGAAATTATGATTAACACAATGTTAGGTTAGGTTAGGTTAGGACCGGATATGAAATTCACTGCTTCAGCCTTTTTTCTAGCTGTTTTACTTAAGAACCATGCATGGAAAAATTAAATAGCAAGCAGGAAATTATGATTAACATTTAGGGTAATTTTTTAACACATGTACAGCATGATGAAAACAGGTTAGGCATGAAAATCTTTATGGTAACCATAGGTTAGGTTAGGTTAGGACCGGACATGAAATTAACTGCTTCAACCTTTTTTCTAGCTGTTTTACTTAAGAACCATGCATGGATAAATTAAATTGCAAGCAGGAAATTATGATTAACATTTAGTATAACTTCTTAACACATTAACAGCATCATGAAAACAGGTTAGGCATGAAAATATTTATGGTAACCATAGGTTAGGTTAGGTTAGGACCGGACATGAAATTAACTGCTTCCACCTTTTTTCTAGCTGTTTTACTTAAGAATCATGCATGGAAAAATTAAATAGCAAGCAGGAAATTATGATTAACATTTCGGTAATTTTTTAACACATGTACAGCATGATGAAAACATGTTAGGCATGGAGTTAGGGTACTTACAAACAAAAAGCGGCCGTCCTGATGTAATAACCCACTCTATCATCTCACTCTGACAGGAAGACGTTGCACCTGACACACCTTTCCACTTGAGAATCACCAGCACTTCTCACCAACACTTTCACCAAGGTTTTTTTTTAATAACTGGAATAACATCACTTCACTGCACTGTACACACCAGTAAATTCCCGTGTGGTCTAGTGACGATCCATGGAGCCTTGTGAACTTCTCAGCAGCAGCTTTCAGCTCCGTTCCACGTACCAACACACCAGCAGCACGCTGTTGTCGATACGAAATCAACGTGGAGCGGTCGATGTCAGCATACTTAGGAGTAAACATCACATCACCTTCCTCTGCACGTTTCGTCTGGTCTTCGATGCGAAATCAGCCGTGTACTGCTGTGGTTTGTCTCGGGACTTCTTGATATCAAACAAGGTGGAGCGAGGGAGGTTGAACTCACATAAGATGCGCCCTGTTGACCAGCCGGCGTCCACCATGTCCAATATCTGCCTCTTCTTCTCCAGAGTCAGAACCACTCTTTTCCTCTTCTCAGGAGGCTGGGCCATCATCACACACATGATGAAGAAGGTGAAGAGCAGTATCAAGCACTGTAGGAGGTAGGGTATCACCACAAAAGCAATCACTTCGGCCGCCATTTTCGGAGTTGTTCATGAGGGAGGAGGGGAGTGGGTAATGGCGACCGATAGTGGCGTCACGAGTGTAAACAGAGGGGATCGGCGCGCGGGGGAAATTCAAACTGAAGCGGTCCCAAAAAATCGAAAATTAATCGATTTTTTTGGATTTTTTTTCATTTTGGGGGTTGGGCAGCCCAGAATGTCCGGTTAGTGAGTATGTCCGGTTATTGGACGTCCGGATATTAGAGGGATTACTTATATATATATATATATATACATTCATACTTTCATTCTCTACATTCAACAATTCATTAATGTGTTCTCTCCATCTGTTCACTTTTTCTCCCTTCTCCACTAGTAATCTACCATTTTTATCGTTCACACCCCAACTAACTTCGTTGGCACCCTGTCTAACTCTCTTTACCTCTTTCCAGACATTTTCTTACGTTCCCTCCACTTTACACTCAAATTCCTTCCAAACTCCTCATCATCTCTCTTCTTACTCTCTTTTACTAATCTTTTCACCTCTCTTCTCCTCTCTACATATACTGTAACTCTTTCTTCCGTCTCCCAACTTCTTCGACTCCCCTGTTCCTCATCCACTCATTATATGCTTTCTTCTTTTGTGCCACAGCCTCTATCACCTCTTCAGTCCACCATGCTATTCCCTGAACCCCCTTTCGTCTTCTCTTCACACCACACACCACCTGTCGTATATATATACTGTATATATATATATCTCAGATCAGATATTCATACTTAGATCCTTAGCGGAAAAGTTTCTAGAGAAGGGCAAGAAGTTGTATGCAGCCTTCATGGATCTGGAGAAAGCATATGGATAGACAAGGTTTGAGGAAGGTATTAAGAATATATGGAGTGGATGGGAAGTTGTTAAAGGCAGTGAAGAGTATGTATGAGGGTGCTAAGGCTGCAGTGCGTGTGGATGGCAAACTGAGTGAATCTTTCCATTTGAAGGTTGGATTGAAACAAGGATGTGTCATGTCTCCATGGTTGTTCAATCTGTATATGGATGGGGTTATAAAAGAGATACAAGGTCGGGCAGTGGATGTTGGAGCGGCCCTAGTGAGAGAGGGCAGTGTTTGGAAACTCCCTGTACTGTTGTTTGCAGATGATACTGTGTTGTTGAGTGAAGACGAAGGGGAGCTGCAAGGCTTGGTAGATGAGTTTGGGAGAGTGTGTAAGAAACAGAATCTAAAGGTGAATGTGGGGAAGAGTAAAGTGATGATCTTCGAGAGAAGTGAAGCCAGTGAATGTATAGTGAGATTGGATGGGAAGGATATGGAGAATGTGAGTGAATTTAAGTATTTGGGCAGTGTGATGAGTAAGGATGGAAGTATGGAGGGTGAAGTGCTCGAAAGGGTGCAGCAGGGAAGGAAGGTTGCAGGTTCATTGAAAGCAGTGATAAGAAACATGGAGGTGAGCATGGAAGTGAAAAAGTTGTTACATGACAGTATTGTGATACTAACTCTGACATATGGATGTGAAGCTTGGACCCTGCTGGAAGGACAGAGGTCAAGAGTGAGAGCAGTGGAAATGAGTTATTTGAGCGGAGTATGTGGAGTCACATGGAGAGACAGACTAACAAATGAGGAAAAGAAGGAGCGTTGTGGTGTGGTTGAGGATGTGATGGGAAGCGTTAGGAGAAACACGTTAAGGTGGTTTGGGCATGTGGAGGGGATGGAGAGTGAAAGACTGACGAGGAGAGTGTATGTGAGTGAGGTGGAGGGGGCGAGAGGGAGGGCAAGGTCAAGGATGAGATGAAGGGATGGAGTGGTATATGAGAGAGGGGTGTGTGAGTTGGGAGCGTGGTAGTGAAATGGCAGGGGACAGAGTGACATGGAGGCGATTTGTTTGTGGCCACCCCGTTCGGGAGTAAGGCGTCTGGCAATAGATAGAGAGATTTTATCACTTTACATCATGCTGAAAACAGGTTAGACATGAAAATCATTATTGAAATCATTTTTCATGCAAATCAATGGGATTCACCTTTTTCACAGCTGGTGCACTTCAAAACCATGCATGAAAAAATAAATTGAAAGCACAAAGTTATGATTTACATTTATGGGAATTTTTTACCACTTTACAGCATGCTGAGAACAGGTTAGACTTGAAAATCATTATGGAAATCATCTTTCACACAGTCTATGCATGAGATTAATGATATGGGAAGAACAAAACAAGGAATTTTGATGAAGTTAGGGTACTTACGAGAATGATGCCACCGTCCTGATGTATAACCCGCTCCGTCATATCAGACTCTGACAATAAGAAGGTGCACCTGACACACCTGCAGGAATTCATAGAATCCTTGGCACTTCCGCTGCACTTTACACTCACAAGCACTTCCCACAACGTTTCCTTTCACAGTCACATCACTTCATTGCACTGTACATAACTGTATATTCCCGTGTGGTCTATTGCCGAGTCCTGGAGACTTTAGTCGCTGTCAGAGTCCGAGATGAGCTGACGGAGGCAGCATAGGGACTCCTTGGTGGGACGTGGTGATAAGCTATCCACTGCAGAGGACTCAGAAGACAGCCGCAAACTCACATCCAGTGGTGACTGCCGTGCCTGATGTGTTGGGCTGTGGCTCGGAGCTAGAAGGCCTGTCTTGGTGAGATAATGGTGTGGAGCGAGGGTTGACGACGGCAGGGTTGACTGGCCTGAAAAAACTGTCAATGGTTGATTGATGCAAGTAACGACGATTCTGACGATTAAAGATGCGCTGCCTGAAAGCTCGCACTTCATCCACAAGTCCAAAGGGTGCCATCTCCCTGTCGCAGTACGGGTGTTCTAGGTAGTCAAGGACAAACTCCACATGTTCCCGGAGTGCGCTCAGATTGGGGATGGTTGGAGTAGTGGCAAGCCGTGAGGAGTCTGCATCATCGCCACTGTCCTCGTCGGAATCTTCCTGCTGGGTACTCGGACCGGCAACAGTAGATGCGATCTCGATATCAGACATGATCTGATACCCAGGATCGCCCTCGTCGTCATCCAACCACTCACGCACTTCGTCGACATCCACATTGTCTCCACCCGCACGAAGCTTTGCATGGAAGTCATCCACGTCAAAATCTACAAAATCATGCACCACGTCACTTCCATGAAGCAGCCGAGACCAACCATTTTCTAGAGTCTTGACAGAGACTTCCTTCCATGCACTGGCCCAGTTGTAGATGGCAGACTTGAGGTTGTATCGGCGAAGGTTTTCGACAGTTTTTTGTCCTCGCATGTCTCGTCTTTCCCGGCGATCATACTCGTCCTCGTAGACAACCATCACCTCGTCCAGAAACCTCCGCCGGTAAAGCCTCTTCGCTGCCACAATCACTCCCTGGTCCATTGGTTGGATGAGAGCAGTCGTATTAGGTGGCAAAAACAGACACCTAATGCGGCCATTTTCAGCCACCAACTCCTTCTCAGACGGAAGCGCAGGTGCATTGTCTAGAATCAGGAGGGCCTTTACCTGGTCGCATGGGATTTTCAGTGTCTCCGTCTGATAATGAATGACCTCCTTGACAAAGTGTTGGTGAAACCAATTTCTGAAGATCTTGGTTGTGAACCGAGCCTTCAGAGAATGATACCACACGACAGGAAGGACATCCATTAACTCACGAAGGCACCGAGGCTGCTCTGCACGGCCAACAATGACGGGCTTGAGCCGGTGCATGCCATTAGCATTGGCACAGCACAAAGCAGACATCCGCTGCTTGGAGAGCTTGGGGCCAGGTACACGCTTCTCCATCTCCTCAGTGAGAGTGTTAGTGGGAATTGAACGATAAAATAGGCCAGTTTTGTCAGCGTTGTAGACTTGACCAAGAGTGAGGCCCTCCCTGTCAATCAAGCCCTTCACCTTCTGCCGAAACTCTTCTATTCCTTTGTCGTTTGCGTCCAGACCTTCGCCATGGGCCTTACGGTTGGTAAGTCCATGCCGTAACTTGAACGCGAAGAGCCAACCTTCAGATGCCTTGAAGTCTGGGGTGTCCTGTAGCCTTGCGAACTTCTCGGCAGCAGCTTTCAGCTCCGTTCCATGTACCAGCACACCAGCAGCACGTTGCTGTCGATACCAGATGAGCGTGGAACGGTCAATGTCTGCATACTTAGGAGTAAACATCATCTTCCTCTCCACGTTCCGTCTGATTTTCGAAGCGAAATCAGCCGTGTACTGCTGTAGTTTGTCTTGGGACCTCTTGATATCAAACAAAGTGGAGCGAGGGAGGTTGAATTCACAGATGATCCATAATGTTGGCCACCCGGCGTCCACCTTCTCCAATATCTCCCATTTCTTCTCCAGAGTCTACACAACTTTCTTCCTCTTCTCAAGCGGCGGGGCTATCACCACACACACGATAAAGAAGGTGCAGAGCAGCAGCAAGCCCTGCAGGAGGAAGGGAATCACCACAAAACCAAGCACTTCAGGAGCCATATTGAGGGTGAGTTGACGAGCCGGCAGCTGAGCAGGAAATGAGACCGTGAGAGAGGCGGGAGGCGCGAAAACAGCTGGTCGGCGTGTGCGGGAAATTCAAATTGATGTGGTCCAAAAAAAATAAGATTTTTTTTGTCAATTTTGGGGCATTTTGGGGGTCGGACAGCCTACGAAGTCCGAATAGTGATGTATCCGGATAGTGGACGTCCAGATAGTAGAGAGATTACTTATCATTTATTGCTTCTCTGTCATCCCTTGTTCTCTCCTCCATCACCTCCAGCTTATTTTGAGGTGCCTGAGTAGATTTATCAACATGAATGGTTATACTTTTTTCTTATTTCTTCACGTTTCCATCCATCCATCTAAACTTGATGATAAATGATCCCTGAATGGTGTTGTTACAACTTCATACACATATAACTTTCAACCTAGAAAAAACCCTCTAACTCCCTGTCTATTGTCCTAGCTAGAACTAAAACTTCCTGTCTACTGAGTCCCATCCCAACTATACATGGCTCCCCGTCCATTAAACTGGACCGGGCTGTCAATGACAGGTATTGCATTAGCCTTGTAACACTTTTATACATGGCAATTAAAACCTATCACCTTGCTCAGCCATCCCCTTCCAACCCACTGAGAACTACAAGGTCCCACCCCTTTTTCTAACCTTATCCAACACATCCCTGTACCTCACTCCTATGTCTGCCAATATTGTTGAGGCAGAGAGTGGGTTTATCTCTACTATCCTTCACAATATTTTTAATATTTCTTTGTATGCAGCATATGTTAGAAGTGTGATGCTGTTTGGTAGTGAGACCTGGGCAGTAAAGGAAGAGGATATTCGCAGGTTTAAACATACAGAAATGACAATGATTAGGTGGAAGTCCAGTGCGTCCCTTCGTGCAAGGCCTGGGGGGGCTGGGTTTACAATGGAAGAGTTGAGAGGTAGGATGGGACTGGAGTGTATTGGTGTTGTGATGAGGAGATGTAGGCTGAGGTGGTTTGGACATGTGGAGAGGATGGGGGATGATAATTGGGTACAGAGGGTGAGAGGTGTTAATATTGGGGGAGGGGTTGGGAGGGGTAGACCGAGAAAGACATGGGACGAGGCTGCCAAAGATCGAGCAGCATGGAGAGCCGCCATTAGGTGACCAAGGCCGACGCATGCAAGCATGTTGGAGCCTTCAAAAACAAAAACGGAAAACTAACATATTACAGTAAAAGTCCTAATATTCGGCAGCTGATTATTTGGTAGATCTGATATTTCGGTGGTTTTGAGAAATAGTCCCATTTACGAAATTCTTTGAATGTTCAGCAGATGTTTGGGATCATCTCGGCAGTACAAGAAGTGTTATCTGTGACTTGTAGGCTTACTGTTTCATACTGTTTCATTACACTTGTATATGTTCACTAGTTTCTATATTTGTCTGATTCAGGTATAGTACTGTATTGATTATAATACTTGAACAGTCTCATACAGTATAGTAACCGCTGCTCCCACACCCAAATTAGCGAGGGTTACGTACCAAGCCCCCTTCGCTAATTCTTGACGCCTTCCTGAAAATGACATTTACCGCCGTAATTGTGTAGCCCATGAACCATTGATACTTTAATGCATTATCCATAAATAAACACTGCTTGTTAAATCTGTTTCCCTGTTGATTTTTTATGTACACCTGTGACAGCTCTTGTCTGATTCCTCAGCATAATTGTGGAAAGAACTGTACTAAGTGTTTAACTAAACCTAACCTAACCGATTTTAACTGTACATAATAATTTAACCAAACCTAACCTAACCCTAAGTTGGAAAAATACACAAACTGGAGGAATATGAATTGGTAAGGTCTTTCGGATGAAAGTTAAAGTACATTAAGCGCTCATTTTGTTCGTTTTTGTGTTTATACGTGAAAGAAAGAGTATTGACGCAAACAGTAATGTATTCCAATAACCCCTTAATAACCCTTGGTGTTGAACAACCATTTACAGTACCGGTGTCAGTGACGTCGAGTTAGTGTGAGCTATAAAAAAACGTGAACAATTATGAGAAGGGAACAATGGTCACTGGTATGTATACACGATTCTACCTTACCATTCCCAGCAGTCAGGCGGTCGCTTAATCTCAGATGTTTTCACCCATATGGTAAATGCACTGTAATACTGTACTACCAATTCTTCCGTGAATCATAGCGAATCATAGCATGGGTTTATGAAGCTAAAAAACACACTGCTTCACATTTTTAAGAAAAATACAGTACCCTCGCTAGTTTCACGCCTAACTGGCACCGCAACTGTGTCGCGAAACTAAAACATGCGAAATTCGTGCGTATACTTTATATGTAATAAATGGTAATTGGTTCCGGGGTTAGCCACCTCATTCCCCCTTAGCTACCAATTAATGACAAAATACACCTACTATAAATTACATACAGTTAATCAGACATATAATATATTACTCAACAAAGAATTTATTAACACTGACACTTAGGCTGAACTGCTTGATGGGGCTTGAAGACGAGTTCCGAGCGGTGGTTATTTACCTCCTGTAGCCACCTCATTCCCCCTTAGCTACCCATTAATGACACAATAGCCCTACTATAAATTACATACAGTTAATCAGATTTATAATATATTACTGAACAAAGACTTTACTAACATTGACACTTAAGCCGAATTGCTCGATGGGGCTTGAAGATGAATTTCGAGGCTGGGAGCAGTGGTTATTGACCTCCAGTTTCTGAGGTCACAAACATGGCAGCTCAAAACAAGTGACTGAGGAGATGCAGGGGCTTGCAAAAATCGAGCGAAAATCGCGACACTCCTAGTAAAAAAATCATTCCCTTGCCATCGCGAAATGAAATTTCACCAGAGTATATATCGCGAAACTAGCGAAGGTACGGTAAATTGATTTCAGAAGAATGGAATAAACTTACTCTATGTATTCAAAGATGGATTAAATTTCCTCCATTTAATTTTCTTAAAGATCTGAAGAGAATCGTCTGGCACACCTAGCAATGTGTTTTTTAGCTTCCTAAACCAATGCTATGATTCACGGAAGAATTGATAAAGTTACGGTGCATTTACCATATGGGCGAAAACATCTAAGATTAAGTGACCGCCTGACTGCTTGAGATGGGAGCGTAGAGTCATGTAAACATACCAGTGACCGAACAGAGTGGTACTCCCGAGGGAGTGATAGGGAGAGCTGGAGCTCCTGTTTCACTAGCTACGTAACCATCTCCCTTTGCTGACCTTTTCAGTGTGACAGTAACATGGAGAGTAGACCAGCATACTCTCCAAAACATTTCCTCTAACTATCCTATGCACTACACCACATGTGCTTTACATATTGCACAACGTATCCCACTACGTTACAGGGGTTGACGCCAGCAAGGGCATGCGGCCNTGGATGATGTGACATGAGATAATCTATGTAATTGCTCAAATCCTGATAGCGAGCACCAAATTCAATTTGAAATGCAAACACAGTGTTCTGTAATGAGGCAACTAGAGTGCTGCCATTATCCATGTGGCCTACATTCCACAATATGGCATCACTCAAGTCGCGAGCAACAAGTAAAGGTTGGAACAACTCCTCCTTATTAAGTACAAATGGAACTACATAGTTATTTCCTGTGATCATCAAATGACCTGCAGGTGAAAACACCAATCCCAAGTTGGCAGGTGTCTCCTCTCGTGGTTCTATCGATTCCAATTGGGATGGACTCACCCAAACCCAAGCAATCATCTGCAAGAGATTCGTAAAACTATAACCACAAGTTCACCTGACTATCATTTATTCATTTAGCAAAAACTACATGTCTCCAGTGTCGTCCTCAGTCACTTCAGTCTGTGTTTCAGTCACACCAGGTGCCTCTGCTTGTGCAGTCTGATATTCAATAGGTCTATCCATACACAACGGGTAGTCTGGGACACTAGAATGTGACCGCAAACTGTATCTGCAATGTGGTGGAGTGTGAGGTGTGGTGTGATGTGGAGGTGAGGGAAGCTGGCCTTGACACTCGGCGGTGGGTTGCCGCAAACCCACACTCGCCGAGTTGCCAGTTACACCATTACCTATTGCTTGACTTACTTGTGGAGGAGGCAAACTAAAGTCAATTACAGGCCCTGGGATACATTCTTCCTCATTTATTTCCTCACCTTCAGTTTCCCCTTCATCCCTAGTCTCTCCACCTTCATGAATAGGATAAGCCATTCTCACATTACGATTTTGCTTCTTCGTAATACACTCTTCCTTGACCACTTTCACCCTGTCAGTGTGTAAAGTGGTTACTTTCCCCCCTTGTATAGGACGAACCTTGATAACATCATCATTTACCCGATCAATTACACGAGAGGGTCCTGAAAACAAAGGTTGCAATTTCCTTGTCACCCCCCTGGCAGGAAGTCCTCACATAAACACGGTCCCCTACCATAAGTGGTTTCATTATACATCGCTTCGCCCTTCTGTTCTCATTCTCTGTGCTCGCACGATCGAGAAAGTCCTGGCATCTTTCGAAAACCTTTGTTGCCATGGCGGCAAATAAATTAGGTATATCCTCAAGGTTGTACTTCAAAGATGGGTCCTGCACTACATGATAAGGCATCTGTGGGTCCCTGAGAAACAGCAAGAAGTAAGGAGAATCACGGATAGTCCGATTATATCCAGAGTTATAAGCCATCATAGCAACTGGTACCATTCTATGCCAGTGATTAGCGTTCTGGTCCACCATGGTTCGTATTATTTGAATGATGGTGCCATTTGCCCTCTCCACCAATCCATTAGAGGATGGGTGATAAGGAGTAATGTTCACATGCTTCATATGCAACAAATGTGCCAATTCCTGAAACACCTTGTTAACAAATTCATTTCCCCGATCAGTGACTAATTGTTGTGGAGTTCCGTAAACACAAATGACTCGCTCCACAAACACTCTAGCCACCTCTTCGGCAGACTTAGACTTTAATGGTTCTGCGACGAGAAATCAAGTCATCGCATCAATGAAAGTTAAGACATAATAATGCCCTTCCTCTGATCTATTTAGTGGACCAATCAAATCCAATGACACCTGACCCATGGTGCAGTGACATCGGGGAAACGGAGAAGCGGGTTTGGGGCGTCCCCAAAACGCTTCGAACGTATACACTGGGTACACTGTTTGCAAAATTGCATGACATCTCTCTCCATCTGAGGCCAATATGCAAACCGTCTCGCACGAGTTAAAGTAATCTTGGTTCCACCATGACCAGATAACGGTAAGCAATGAGCAAGTCTAAGTGCAGAATGAACGCTATCTTCTGGGACTACAATTTGGAATACTTCCCCTATGCCAAATGACCGACTCTCCTTCTTATAGAGCAAACTGTCTGGCAACAAATGAAAGCAGTCTAACTTTGCTGGCAATTTTGGTACCTCTGTGATCTCATTCCGCAAATAACTCTTTAATTTACCCCAAACTGGGTGTGTATCTTGTTGTTGCCTTATCTCAGTGACATCCCAATCACTGTGTCTATTTCCACAGTGCCTGAACTCACAAGTAGTGCAACTTCATCTTCATCACTAGACTGAGTCATTCTCAAACGGGATAGAGCATCCGCTACGATATTCTGCTGCCCTGGTAAATATTCAACCTTGATGTCATATTCGGCTACCTGGATTTGCCATCTTGCAATCCTCCCTGAAGCTGCATTTACATTAAACAACCAAGTAAGAGGTCGATGATCAGTCTGAATCAATATCTCATAACCCAAGATAAGTGGTCTGTTCACCTTCAACCCGTAAACAATGCTCAGCGCTTCCTGCTCTATTGTAGCATAGTTCAACTCTGCCTTGTTTAGAGCATGGCTGAAAAAAGTTAATGGCCGAAGGAACCCTTGATCATCTTTCTGTTGCAAAACTCCGCCAATCGCCGTACCCCTGGCATCCGTAGTTAACACAAAAGGTCTATCAAAGCGAGGAAAAGCTAGCAATACATCTTCCGCTAACTTCCGTTTAAGCTCACAAAACACGCAGTGTGCCTCCACACCCCACTCCACGCACTGCTGCGTGTTCTTCATGTCCCTTTTTCCACGAGTAAGTTTCATGAGTGGTGCCGCTATCTGGGAGAAATTTTCCACAAACCGGCGATAATAATTCACTAACCCCAAGAAACTCTGGAGTTCTTTCAAAGTACTAGGAACCGCAATATCTTGGATTGCACGGATTTTCTCGGCTGAGGGCATAATCCCTCAGTGGTGATGACATGGCCTAAAAAGGATACTTCCTGTTTAAAGAAACTACACTTGGGCAATTTAATAGTTAGCTTTGCCCCTTCAAGACGTCCCAAGACCTCATCTAGGTTATGTACATAAGCATCAAACGTCTTCCCATAAATGATAATGTCATCCAAAAAAGTATGGGTTATCTTTCCCGTGAGACCAATCATGACTTCATTAATTATACGCTGGAAAGAAGCCGGCGCATCTTTTAATCCAAAAGGAAGGTTACAATATTCCCAGTGCCCTTGAGGTGAGGAAAAAGCCGTGAGAGGCTTAGACTCCTCATCCAAAGATATCTGGTGGTAACCCTGCTTCAAGTCTAAATTACTGAAGTACTTATTCTCACCTAACTGTGAAAGAATATGCTCAATATTGGGCAAAGGGTAAGGATCTGTAACTATCTGCTTATTTAAATGTCTAAAATCTAAGCAGATCCGCAAACCACCATCCTTCTTAACTACTGGAACTAGTGGTGAAGAATAAGGTGAACGAGAAGGCCTGATAATCCCCTGTCTATGTAAATCCTCAAGTTGCTTACGTACTTGATCATGCCACTTCGTTGGTATACAGTATGGCCTATGGTTCACTACCGGTCCATCCGCACATATGTGATGATAGAAGTATGGTGAAGTAGTAAGTGGGTCCTCTGGTAATGCAAACACATTTGGGTGTTTCCTTATTAGCCTTTTTAATGCTTAATTTTCTCGGCTAGAAGGAACTGTTATCTGATCTACCTCCGTGTACAGTTTCCGGAGTCTATCCTCACTCATTACACTAGTGATCTGATCTCCCTCTTGTCCCACTTGCTCCTCTCCCCACCTGACTTCTTCATAAGGGGATACTGTATCTACCCTAAATTCCCCATCTATAAATATCCTGTCAGGAGTTAAATTCGCATACGTGACCGTAAAACATGTTCCTTCCCCTGTTGCCCTATTATCCACTGGACTTACAATGCCTGGCCACAACACTGCCACAATCGAACTACCAGTGTTTGGCATAAACATTCCTACCTCCCACCCACTTAACGCTGTCTTTAACGTTATTGCTCCATATGTGTAAGGTTCCAGAATGTCTGTCTCATTCGTGATACACTGACTTGTCAAACATCTTCCTCCTTTTCCTCGGATGAAGGAACTGCTTCGGTTATCACAAAAGAAGGATTGAACTCTACACGAGAAACACTCCCTCCCTCGGTCACCAAATCAAGTTCCTCTTCCCCGACTTTTATACATAGCGGGTTGGCAGTGATACTTAGGCTATGTGCGAATATGAAATCAACTCCCAAAATTATGGAAGGCTGAGGGTAAGTCCCTCACTACCACAAATTCCTGATTATATTTTCTATCACCTAATTCTACCTGGAAATTCACCAATCCCAATATGTCCATTGCATCACTGCTAGCGGACACCAAACCACCACCTCGATAAGGTCGGAGATCAGTATCAGGCCCTGACGCAATTTCATAGGTCTGTTGGCTAATCAAAGATTTACAAGCTCCTGTATCCAGAAGTATCTCACAATGTAAATTCCCACACATACCTTTTACCACCGCCAACCTCGCTACTTCATCACTCGTAGTGACAGTTACTAAGTTCCCCAACCCGATTCGTCCGGCTTTTTTTTTTTCTTCATCGGGCGACTTAGTCTTTTTCCAATTACACTGATCTGTACTATGTGTAGTACTCTGACATTCCCTACATCTAGCTACTGGCTGTCCGGGATTATCCACACGGACTGCACAGTGCTCAGCTTTATGTCCCGTCATGGAGCAACGAAAATATTTAATCTTTTTCCTCTGCTCCTGTGACAAATGATCATACTTCCCCCGTTGGAGGGGCCTGTCCGCACGACACCGTTTGGCGAAGTGCCCTGGCTTCCCACACTGACGGCAATCATTATTGTCACAGGAACTTGCACCGCGTGAACCTTGATGCATTTCTGTGCCACTCGCACTCGTACAATTCCTCGCCCCAGTGTTCGATTGAACCTTTGGCCTCGGCGACGCACTCACACTGCCTGCACTCGGGTTCACACTAGCAATCATTCTCTGTCTCTTTTCTTTCAATACATTGTCTTCTGACAGAGGCGAATTTGTCTTCTCTGCCCACTTGACTCCTTCCTTCACTATCTCTACTGGGTTATTGTATCTGCTCTGGGGAATATGTGCAACATATTGTTTAGGAAACATGTCCAAAAAATTATTAACAATGATAAGATTCACTGATTCCCGGAAAGTTGCACGTACTCTAACAATCCTATCCCTCAGACTCTGTAACCTGCAGAAGTAGTGAAGTGGGGTTTCCCCGGGGTTCCTTTTTGCCGTGAGTAACTCCCGGTGTAACATCTCCAAACTTTCTTCGGTGTAATACTGTTGCCGCACACCATTTTTGAACCTATCCCAGTCCCCACCAGATTCCCGGATTAAAATCTCCATAATCTCTTGCGCAGGACTGAGTGAAAATGTCCTAGCCACCTCCATTCTCCCTTTCGTAGTCCACTTTGTATCATCATCGGTCCTCATCTCTATGTCATTTAACCAGATCATAACATCTGGCTCCAATCGTTTTCCTGGATATTCCGTTGAGGAGCGAAATTTTGAACTACAAAAATATTTCATAGCCCCCAATTGTTGTATGGGATCCTTACTATTATCTGAGATGGCCTGTGACAACTGCTGCGATAACTGTGCAATATCTCCCCCAATACTCCCTGCAGTGGTTCCCACACCACTACCCGAAGGGTTAGGATCAGTAGGTGTTGTACTCATTGTGTCAGAGTCTTCTGTGTCAGAATCGTCAGAAACAGAGTCAAAATCGACAGAAACAGAGTCAAAATCAGCAGAAACAGAGTCAGAATCGTCTGAATCAACTAATTCCTCAACTGGGTTTGGATCGCCCTTCCAATCAAAATCACTCATTTGCAGAACAAATTAAAAGAAAAAATATTCACTATTCACTATTTCTTCCTTCCAGTTCCCTTAAGTTATTTCCTTTAATTATTCAGAGTTGGGAATAACAATTAAAATAACTATCACCACCGCTGCTACCATATGTCGGCAGCGCTGCTATCACCACCGCTGCTACCAGATGTCGCGCCCTCCCTTGATACAGAAATGATATTTATCTCGGGAATATTATCCTCCCGTATTTATTACTTTGGTAGCGTGAATCATTAGACACTGGCAATGCGCGACTTCGGTTTTCACTATTTACATATACTCAGAACTGGGAACTGGAAGAAGTGAAAAAATGATATGGCTTTTCTAGGCTTTAATTATAAAAAAGGTATTCACAAGATATTTACATACATAAGAATCATGAGGTATTTTCCCACCTCATTTCACTTCATATAAAGTTCCGTGCTAGAAACCGAACTAAAACATCTACACTCAATTCACTTTATTACTAATGCTATATTAATTATTTAAAGTTCTCATAAAAGTTCTGTGCTTTAAAATCAACCTTATATACAGTAGGCGCGGAAAGTGTTGACGCCATCTTAAAAAAAGAAAACATTCTTGTGGTTAGCAAGGAGAAACAAATAAATTAACACTCACCATTGAATTTAGTATTTACTGGCATTCCCCTTCACCTTTATTATCTTCTTAAGGCGTCTGGGGAGACTGATGGCGTAGTTTTGCAGAACAGACGGACTAAAACTGCTCCATAGCTGC
>JAGKTI010017392.1:0-11453 GCA_018397915.1 Birgus latro | reverse complement strand
GAGATCAGAGGGTAGACAGGAAGGTACTTGACCCAGAACGTCTCAAGATCCAGTTCTTTGAGGTCTTCCTCAACTAAGAAAATACTCTTGCACTTTATCCGAAATATCAGCTACTGCACATTGAAATGGGTTCCTGATGAATTTCCAGGCGTCACGCTTCTCATCTATATATGGGACGTATCTGATTAATTCTGCTTTCAGGTCATATAAGTGATTATTATTATTTTTTAAAACTCAGATTCAAGGTAACTGTGAATGAAAGCAGAATCTAAGTTACTAAAACTGGCTGTATTTCCGTCCTGAATTCGCATTTCCAGAGGTCGACTTTGGCCTTGAAGGCTCGAATGGTGTCGTGGTGCATGATGATGATGTTTTCTCTAGTAGTTTAAGGTTAATTGCATTCAGCGCTTCGAAGATCTCCACCAGGTAAGCTAGAGATAGCAGAAAGCCTTCAGACTGGAACTTGTCATGGAGATCTGCCTTCTACTGTGAATCTATAGAAGTATTGCTACTTCTTCTTGTAGTTCATAAATCTGTCCAAGCATGTTTTGTATTTCTTTCATAATCATCTTCATATTGGCCACGCTCTTGTTAAGAGAACTACAAATATGATTAGAGAAATTCCTATTTTTTCCCCCGGGCTCGCGCCCCCCTTGCAATTTACTCACGCCCCCCAGGTTAAGAACCACTGCCTTAGACCAACTGTGGGTGTTGCTCAGAAGTGAACTATTTACTGTTCAGCACACAGTCCAACGCCCTGGATAATTTTTCCCTGAGTGAGACTGCTCTTGTATTCTATTCTACCTCATTCTGGACAGTTTGATTCAGATGGGAGTGAGTAATACGGGAGCTCCATGCATAATATTCTAACCATTAATCCTTACAAGATCAGGACAACACTTGTGTTTTAATCTACGTTATCCTGGAGTGAATCATAAAAGACATAGATGTATTTCTAGTGGCTTCGGTCATTTCTTCGTCTATTTAATCTGCATATTACGTCTCACTATCGTCTAGTATGTTTTTAAGGCAAGCTATGTCGGTGCCAGTTAGTACATAAATAACGTGAAGGAAAGTACTAGAGCGTAAAAGGCAAATCTTAGTAAATACCCGAGAAAAATGATGTACAAAGCCAACAATGCTAACTCAGAATACAGCCGTGAGTGTCTTCGTTTACCCTTCAGTATAAACCCCAACGCTCCAGGGAACGATGCGACTGACGCCAGACAGGAATGGACAGTAAATATAAACCCACAAATATTTCCGCTGACACAGTAGAACAATGACATTAAAACAAAAAAGAAAAAGAAAGAAAGATCCACACGGTAGTTCAGTCAGGGTAAAATTTTGACTATTCTCTTTTGACACTAACTTGGCCCAAATTATCGTCTTTTGGGAGATTATTCCACGCAGCTCGGTGGCAGAAAAAGACAATGCTACAGCTCTACAGCCCGATCATAGCACTTCTTCGTGACTACCATCATATTATAGGGTTTATCGCTACAACTCAGCATTCAAGACGGAGAGATGGCAATTTGAGAGAGTAAAAACCGTAGAACTTCTAACCTCACCTGCTTCTCAGTTTCCTCTGCTGGCTGATATTCCTGAGCTGTGAGAGGCTTGGCATGTTACTCTGTCCGTAGATTCGATGCGTCAGGGAGAAAAGTGACGGAGATGCCTTAACTCTGAAGTAGACGCAGTGGAATGGAAGACCAGCTTTTGTTCCTGACTATTCATAATCCCTTAATTTTGCTGACTTTATTAAAACTTCCCATATCCCCGTGGAATTTTTTTTGTCCATATAATAATAATTATTATTATTATAAGAAGCAGTGCCAAGGCCCAGCAAACCCGTCCCCGGCAGTCATTTTAGTGCTGACGTATAAACACAACAGGATATCTAGTCAAAGATGTCGCATATCAAAGTTGGAGTAAATCCGGAAAAGACTGACGACCTTTGCTCCATTTGAAATTTTCGTCTCTACCCACTTCTTTTGTTTTTTTATGTGTCCGACTCTGGGCATAGGATTCACAGCCTGCTATCGAGGCCCATTAGTCCTCTTACATACCTGACATTGACCCCCCTACCGCTAACTGGGAGGTGACCCCCCTGATGAAATGAGTCATGTTATAGGATGCAGATTTGAAAGATGCACATTTAGGTTTTGGTTTCATGTCGATATGACGAATTTGAAGGAAGTTATGGCGAGAAAACGATTTTCACCTGTACCAGTTTTTGTTTTAAATACATTTTTTGGGTCTACAGCCAGGGCCTTGGCCCAGGTTGGCCCAAAATATAATCAGATGATCCGAACGTCATAGTCCACCACCCCCGTAATTTTAGAAGAAATAGCACCACTAGTTTTCGCGTAAAGTTGTTAACAGACAGACGGACAGACAAACAGACAAACAAAAACAAACAAAACAAAAAACAAATAAACAAACAAATAAACAAACAGACAAACAGGCAAACCGGCAAACCGAGTGAAAACAATACCCGTCCCCGAGCCTTTCCTGGGCGCTGACGGGTAATAATAATAATAATAATAATAGTAACAACAACAATGATAATAATAAATCATTATTATTAGTAGTATTATTGCTACTACTACTACTGCTGCTACTACTACTACTACTACTACTACTATTATACTTTAACTGGAAATGAACTTTTTGGTATTGTTTCCCTTAAGGGGAATATCTTGTGAATTGGTTAACATCACCACGATTATTTCTTTTTGTACTTCTCGCTGCTGCCAGACGATTTTATTCAGGTAATGACGGGGTTAATGAAGCCTGTACCTAACTTCTCCAGGTAGAAGTCTATGCAAAGGTGAATAACAACGTCTGGAGATAGCAAGTATTAAACACGAAATACATCTTTGGAATGAAAGGATCAGTGGTGGTGGAGAGGGATGCCTTCACGTGGTGGCACTGGTATAACCAAGAAGCTCAACTGCCCTCATTTACTTCCCTGTCCCCCCAAAACGAGGATGGTGGACGGCACGAGAAGAGGAACTTGAAGCCTGCAGTCCAACGGGTTCACACACTGATTATCCTGGGGTTGCAACTACTCCTACTACTACTACTACTACTACTGCTACAACTACTAGCCTAGCCGAGCGTGGCCAGGCAACAGGTAGCCTAGTTCTCAAGCCACTGGAACAGAGACGCGCAGGAGGCAAGTTCATCGAGGAGGTCAATAATAACAGTGCAAGAAGAGGAGAGGCCGTGGCAGTCTAAGAATATAATAGTTACCAAAGATGAATTCTTACATAGTGACTCTTCATAGAAAACTGTTTGTAGAGCTAACTTAAGGGGAAACTTCCTCAAACGCGACACTTTGCGCAGGGGCTTTGCAATCGATATACTGTATAGGTACTTTTATAATGCATATCATTTCTGTCTATCTATTTACCTGTGTATGTTACTATGTATATGCTTTTATTTAAATTGTATGTGTATATACTGTATATGTCTCCCTCTATATGCATATATGAATAGATCATATACAGTATATGTGGATGTAACATATGTATATGCATGCACGTCCGTTCACATACACATGTCTTTATACATGCGTGCCTATCCTGTACATGCAGTATGTCCGTGGCTACATGTGCGTGAATATATGCACAGATATGTACGTCTATGTATGTGTGCATATGTGCCTCTCTCTGCATATGTATGTCCATATGTATGTTTTAATGTATCCTTTTGCTCATTCCTAAACTTTTGATAAAAATTACTGCAATACCTCTGTACGATGTATATGTTATTGCATATCTATGTTCATTATTGTGCTTGTAATGGTAATTCTTCTATACCTTTTATGCCCTAAGGTATCATTGTAACCCTTTGCTCTCATGCACCATTCCTTGCTTGGCCTTCAGCGACAATGTTCCCAAGAGTGTTGGAGCTTGTACTGAATGGTAAATAACGAACCTAAATTAGAAAAAAAAAAATGTTCTGTGGGGCGGATAGTGACTAGCCTACCGACCCTTCCATCTTAGTACTGGCCAGGGTGCGATTCTCAGCTCCTTCCTCTTTAACTTTCTTATGAACTGACTCCGGTAACTCTTAAGGAGACATAGCACCATCTCTTAAAAATTAACACAAAATTTTTACCTACCTTTGAACTAATCCAGTGACTTTGTACAGGTGTAGAGAAGTGCGCTTTCAGGCATGAAGAGGAACCATCAATTGACCAGGAAAATTTGAAAACATAAGGGATAGGTTAAGTTAGGTTAGAATATTTCGTTAGGTTAGCATAAAATAGGTTAGGTTAGGTTAGAATAAATAAAACTGGGCTATGTTACGAAAATTTAAGTTAGGTACAGGCTGTGATAATGGTAACTTCGTTCAGGAATGGCGATCAAAGATGGCGTCTGTTTGTAAATAAACACCGCGTTGTCAAACTCTTTTCACCAGTTTTAAAAGAAATAAGAAACGTTGAAACATGAAAACGCAATAAGAAAATACTTAATGAATCCCATGAAGAGCTAAGTTAAGGAAAAAAAACATGAAAACTACAAAATAACGTGGTACTCTATCTCCTTAAAGATTACAAAGACTTCTCCACGTTCTTGGCCCTCCCCCCAGTCCCTCTCTGATCTTAAGCTATGCTGGAGATATCTGCATCAACTCTCCCCTCTCCACTTCCCTGCCACACTTCAGCGTCTCCTAGTCAGGTTTGGTCAGGCTGCCTCTGCTTGTTGGTTAATAACAACACGGCCAAAACCAAAGTGTTCACTCACTCTCCCACTCACTGGCTTTCCTGTACAACCGTCACCCTCCTCGGCTGTCACGTCTAAGCAGTACAGGACTTTACGTATCCCGGCATCCCTCTCTTCTCCCTCTTTAACTCCTCCCAGTAAGTCTCCACCCACTGCACCCGTCTCCTCAACAGACCTGACCTCTGCATTTTCACTGTACCCTTTTTACTTTATCTTATCCTAAAATTACCATCTTTCCATCCTGGATTCTGAGTTGTAACAAGAGGTTAAAATAGAATGTGACGCTGCTCATGACGCAATGCCATGGAAAGGACGTAGACACATAGTAATGTCCAATTCTTCCATGTAGCCACGAAAAATCAGCTGCAAAAGAACAAAAGTCCGGGCCAAGCTATTGTAAAAGAACTATAGTGTTCGCAGGGGGTCAGCAGCCTCATTGCTCGTTTTCCTTATTCTTTTATGAAGTTATCCTTTTATTCGCTTCAGCTGATATGAGTTACAGTAAATCCTCGTATAAAATGATATGAGGGATATTAATGTCGAAGAAGAAGGAATAAGGAAGGAATACTGAAGAATCAGCATCGAGCCATATTATGTCTATATCGCACTGTAGGAGTAGAGAAAATAAAGGCAGGAAGGAATATGGAAATATCAAGCAGAGACGTAGGACACAACAGCAGAAGAGCACAGTAATGAAAAAAGGTCAGAGACAAAAGGGCCCCTTTTAGTCGCCTCTAACGACAAGCAGAGATACTGGGGAAGTATCCCCCCCCCCTCCCCAGGGAGAATGTGAATATATTGCGAATGTGAAGATGAACGTGAGGAATACGTAGTGTATATTGAAGAAATGCATAGTGAAGATTAACAGGAGAGGAACACTTATTGTATAGAGAAGTAATGCATTGCTAATAGTGAGGATAAACAACTGAGGAATTCTTAGTGTACATCAAAAAAGTAATGCATTGCTTTTAGTGAGGATTAACAAATCTATGTTGATACTAATATTCCCACAGTCAAGTTATGAGAAGAATCTGTCCATTGAATACGTGTCCTTGTCATTTGATTGCAATGCGTGATAATGTATGTCAGTCAGATCGTCAGTTATATTAGTTTTCTGAAATAGAGAATATTGAATAACCTCCAGTCACATTTGAAGTGTGTGTGTGTGTGTGTGTGTGTGTGTGTGTGGGCGGGTGGGTGGGTTTGGGTTTGGGTGTGGGTGTGGGTGTGGGTGTGTGTGGACGCGTTTCCAAGCCACCCAGGAGGTAGCGTCCCAGCTCGTTTTTTTTACAGTGGTGTCCCTGGCCTGGCCTGCCCGAGAGCAGGTCCTGGCCAGGCCTAATCCACTCCCACTCCTTGCCCTGTCAGTGACGGCCTGACCTTTGTCGTTCCTTGGCAGCCTTCTTTGCTGCCGTCACCAGGTGGTACACCAGGCCGGCCACAGACACCACCAGGCCGATCGGCACCACCACCACCACCAATCCAAAACCCAGCACATGAAGACACACACGGAGGGCGTACAGCACTGTTCCCTTCACCATCCTCACAGCAATCCTTCCCACCGTCATGCCTGCCTTCTTCAGCGCCCTCCTGACCTCCTCCGCGATGCCCTTCCTATCAGCCCATCCCTCCTTCACAGCCTCCCTCAATTCCGTAAGTTTCATGGATGAAATGCTTTGTATTCACGGTAATTCAAACAGTAGCACTCGGGTAGATGGACACTCAGAACTACTAAATATAACCTATGTTAACACAGTAAACATTTCACAAATCATTTATAGGCAACTTGGAATTAACAAACCCAACCAGTGATTAGATGGATGTGTATTACACCCTTGAATGCGAGGCTGGGGAGCTAGGTTTACGATGAGTTGCGAGGATGGGCATGATGAGAGGATGGAGGATGACACTTGGGTGGGGAAGGTGGGAAATGTGATCGTCCGGGGTAGGGCTGCGAGAGGCAGTCAGAGAAAGACCCGGGACGAAGTAATAGAGTGTGACCTCAGGGATAAGGGACTGTATAGGGAGGCTACCAGATATCGAGCAGAGTGGAGAGCCACCATCGGGTGACCAAGGCCGATGCATGCAAGCATGTTGGAGCCTCTAAAAACTATACGATTCGAACGATACGAACCTAGCCCAAGACATGTAACATTGCACACACTAGAAATAGACAACATAGCCTAACACTTCTACCAAAATGCACTACTTATAAACATGAAAATACCACACGACCCAGCCTAACATACCTACACAACACACTGGTTGTGGACTCAGTGGTATCTGTTGTTGAGTTGCCGCGCACTATCCATTCACTCGATGTAGGACTCTACAATGAGTGTCAAACCAAATGGTGTCCTGTAATCCAGGAAACCATTTACTCCGTTGAGGAGTAACCAAATGGTGCCTGGTGGTCTAGTGGGTTATTGCGCTCCATCAGTATGGGGTCCATGACGACATATCCAAGGGAAGGTTGCCGTTAATGGGTCACAAAATGCCACTCAGGGAAGAGCAAAGCTGGCCACCCTCTCCTTAACAATGTTGCGACTGAGTAGCATGGCCTCACTGTTTATGGGGTAAAAAAAAGAGTGTAATAGACTGACAGACAGACAAATAGATAGATAGGTAGATAGATAGATAATAGATAAATAGACAGTTCTTCATTAGCACAGCGTCAACTTGCAGAGTGAAAGGTATGAAAGTTGAGGGTTGAGTTGTGAGAGGCAGACCGAGAAAAGACCTGAGAGGAGGTCATAGAGTGTGACTTCATGTTTAGGAGACTGAACAGTGAGGCTGCTAGAGATCGAGCAACCTGAAGATTTGCCATTAGGTGAACAAGGTAAATGGCGCATTTATAAAGAAAATGAAAGGAATGAATTGTTTGTATCTCTTATTGATTTGGGGGCGAGAGGTCACTCCCGAGCTGAAAAAAAAAAAATTCTGGAGGTAACAAAAACTGAGAGAATTTCCATAAGAGGGTCAGTGTTAACTCAAAATACTTAATCCAACCTTATAGTAGTAGTAGTAGTAGTGGTAGTAGTGGTAGTAGTAGTAGTAGTAGTAGTAGCAGTAGTTGAAGAACTTGTGGCGCTGATAGCGGTGGCGGTATCAGGACAACTGCCCCTGGACTACTGCCCCCTGGACAATCGCCCCCGTGAGACAACCGCCCCCCGGACAATTGCCTCCCGCTGAAGATTAGGTTAGGTTAGGTTAGGTTAGGTTTGGTTAGGTTAGGTTAGGTTAGACTCTTGCGACCATTTGTACAGTGAATCGGGTGATATTTATCGGAGGCAATTGTCCGGGGGCAGTTGTCCAGGGGGCAGTTGTCCTACGGGGGCGATTGTCCAGGGGGCAGTTGTCCTAGAACCATCAGATTATTATTTTTACTTCCATAGTTGAGATAAATAGTCACGATAAATAAAAGGTGGATACGGGCGATTATATTTATCTTGGGAGAGACCTCTTGAAGTGAAGAGGTGAAGGAAGGTTGTATCTAACCCTTCCACTGTGAATAGTCTCTCCCAGGCTGAATATAACAGTCTGTCGTTGCTGTTGTTCCTTAATCCCGGTCCGTCTGGCCGAGAAGACCTGTCGACCACAGGTAAGCAGCTGCTTCTATGGGGCCGCACTACAGGTACGATACAGAATATGCACATCCGGTGCCCTTGTGGTAGACAGCACCTCACCAGGCTCGGACCTGGTTTTTCTCCAGGGTGAAGTGCAAAAAAGTATGAGGAGGTTTGGCTCCTGGGTGGACGTCGCATCTACTTCACCTAAGGTGTACAGCACCACCAAGTGTACAGCACCACCAAGTGTACAGCACCACCAAGTGTAGACTCCTCGTCGCCGTCTGTCGATGAGAAATATTAAGTAAAAAAATACGTCTCTCGATTTGAGAGGTTAAGACAATTTGCTCACGATGGTACCAAGCGATTTTGTTAGACTGGTAGATACTCGGTTCCTTGTTCGTATTTTTAGTTCTCTGTTTTCCAGGAAGGGCACTAACCCTCCGCCAACCCACTTGTTGTCACGTAGGGAACACTTGTTGGTTAGTTACAAAGTTACCACCCAGCGTTGTCAATGATTTCCTGGTTTACAGGAAATCGTTTGGCTTGCCATTCAGTCTAGAGCTACCCTAAAAACGGAGTACCGCTACACTAAGTGGAGTCACATGGAGAGACAGACTGACAAATGAGGAAGTGAAGGAATGTTGTGGTGTGGATGTGGATGTGATAGGAAGCTTTCTGAGAAACACTTAATGGTGGTTTGGCCATGTAGAGAGGATGGAGAGCGAGAGACTGACGAGGAGAGTGTATTTTAGTGAGGTGAAGGGGGGGAGAGGGACGGGGAGGCCAAGGATGAGATGGAGGGATGAGTGGAGAGGTATATGGGAGAGGGAGGTGTTAGCTGGGAGCAGGGCAGTGAAATGACGGGGGACAGGGCGACATGGAGGCGATTTGTCTGTGGCCACCCCTTACGGAAGTACGGCGCCTGGCATTAGATAGATAGACAGATATCCTACAGGTAAAAAAAAGTTAATCGTACTTCTAGTTACAATAACATAGATTATAGGGTTACAACAGAGGTGGTGATGGTGTGTGTCCTCCAGCATGCCTCTCCACCCACCTCTGTCCTAGCTCTTCCTGTTAGCTCCTTTCCCTCCACTTCATTCCCTTCTGTTATGTCGTGGTGAATGTCATAAAATTACTAACTCAACTGATTCACAAGCTTTCCCCATCGTAACCCACAGTCCAGCACCATCCCAGCCAATCCCTGTCACTCGTGTCTGCCCACTTCACTCACTCTCGGGGGAGTCGGTGGCACAGTAGTACAATCAGTTTGTTTTTCACCTGAAGGAACTGGACCACTCCCACAACTTGAATACTAAGTCGAGGCTGCATGAAATTTGATATAAGCCTTAGTTAGGAGGCAGGAATTAGTCTCCTTGGTTTGCAGTCTAATTTGGCCCAGACTGTCGTCGTTTTTGTACATCACACAAGGCAGTGGTAGAAAAAGACATCGCTACTGGTTTACATCCTGTCCATGGCTCTTCCTCGTGACTAACATCATATCTAGAGTTAATCTCTTGTTGCAACTCGGTGCTCAAGATGAAGATATTGCAATTTTAGGCCAAGCTAGAGTAAAAACTTTAGGGTCAAATCAGTCCTCCAATCTGACGACACTTTAGTCATCAATTGATCTGAAAGCGGTTCGGGGTCTTTGCCAGGCCAGAATAACCGCACTATACCATGTCCATCCCGCGAATGAGAGAACTTGAGTTTGATTTTTGAGCCGGTCAGACTGTTAAGCAAAGTCCGTTTCCCACTTATCCCCCATCACCTAGCGTACTGTTGCGAGCCTGGAAATAAATTCAACTGTTACGTATCCTGTTCAAAGGGAAAATTGGAACTTAGTCAGATGGATTACCTGCCTTAATGACTCTCGTGCAGTCGATAGGCATTGTTCTTCAGCCTCCTCCTAAGAATTGGAACAAAATATCCGGAAAACCATTCTCTCTCTCTCTCTCTTTCTCTCTCTCTCTCTCTCTCTCTCTCTCTCTCTCTCTCTCTCTCTAGGCGTAATCCGAACTGATCTGTATTTCACTATTTGCTCTGATGGGCGTGGAATAACCTGAACAGATCTATAAACTGACTAACATACCCATGGCCTGATATACCTGTATCGCATGGCTGATTAGAATGACCGAAGATAAGGTGACTGTATCTAAATTAAACCGATATTAATTGGAATGATTGGCAATGATCTGATTGAACCGAAACTGAACCGATTATTAATTAGAATGAATGACGGTGACCTGAGTGTATTTAAAGTTGACCGATATTGATTAGAATGAATAAAGATTATCTGATTGTACCGAAACTGAACAGAATATTAATTAGAATGAATGAAGAAGACCTGACTGTTTCTAAACTAGACCGATATTTATTACAATGACTGAGTGTATATAAAGTTGACCGATATTGACTGGAATGACCGAGGATGACCTGAGTGTATCTATAATTGACCGAAATTGATTAGAATGAATGAAGATGACCTTATTGTTTATAAATTTAGCTGATATTGATAAGAATGTAGGAAAATGACCTGAGTGGATCTAAACTGGACCGATAATTACAATGGGTGAGGATGGCCTGAGTGGATTTAAACTGGACCGACTGTATGACAAGTTCCTCAGTAGACTTAAATGAACCTGAATGGACCTGAACGACCCTGAACTGACTTGACTTACAATAAATGAACGGCTGGGATTAAACAGACCTAACAGGACCTAACTGGACCTGAATGGATCTAACTGGACCTGGATGGACCTAAATGGACCTAACTGGACCTAAATGGACCTGAATAGACCTAACTGGACCTGAATAAACCTAACTGGAACTGTATGGATCTAGCTGGACCTGAATGGACCTGGATGGACCTAGTTGGACCTGAATGGACCGAGATGGACCCAACTGGATCTAAATCTCCCTAAACATTTCTGAGATGATCTGGATAGACTGAAACGAATCTGTAGGGGATGATCGAACCTGAGGTGGTACGGATGAACTGGATTAGACTGAAGTGGATCTGAATAAAGGTGAACTGATCTGATATGGACGATGTGTAGTGGATGGCCTGAATGATTAAAGGATGTCGTGTAAAAGGACTGTTATTATTATTATTATTATTATTATTATTATTATTATTATTATTATT
>JAGKTI010017391.1:0-18546 GCA_018397915.1 Birgus latro | reverse complement strand
ATAATAATAATAATAATAATAATAATAATAATAATAATAATAATAATGCTTGAAATACGAGTGAATAATTTATAAGCAAAAGGAAAGTGAAACATAATGAATGAGAAACGTGAAACAGAGGCAGGTGTGTGTGAAGAGCGTCTAGCCAGGTTTAAAAGGTCCCAGGTGTGCAATTGTGGTGGTGAGGCAGGTGTGTGGTGTGGCAGGGACTGGTGAAGCCTAGGGGGAAGTGGTGAGAGAGGAAGTGGAGTGGTGAAAGCGGAAGTGAAGTGGTAATGGAGACGAAAGAGTGAGTAGGGTAAGGGTGGCGTTGGTGCCGCAGTGTGAGTGCTGGGTAATGACGTACTTAAGTGCTGTGTGTGTGTGTGTGTGTGTGTGTGTGTGTGTGTGTGTGTGTGTGTGTGTGTGCAAGTCACGTGGTGGTACTAACTGCACACCCTCACCATCTTATCCTTGACGGGGATGGGTTTCGAAAATGTAGCCTAAATATTCACTGCTCACACCACCTGGGCAGATAACCGCGTCTGTCAGGGTCGAGAAAATCAAAGAATCCCTCTGAATCTTGCTTCCAGGAATATTCGATGCTTGCTTGATACTGACCACGAACCACGTCACAGAGCTGCCCTTATTGCCCATGATCTGAAAATATATAAAACAGACACTGCTACCTTGTCTGGGATTCGCCTTACAGGATAGGACAACAGTATAGAATCAGGAGAAGGGTACGGCTGTTTCTAGAGGAGATACAGGGATGATATAAACTGTTGATGGCCCATTACGACAAGTGGAAAGGTTGGGTGGGAGAGACACAGGCTGGAGCTTGAATTATTTATTTTCCCTATCTTCAGAGAGGGTGTACAAGAGGTGATAGACCTGAGATATTTATACCCCCTGGAAATTCCCTCTCCCTTCTCGTGTCCCACCCTGATTATTTACCTCTAGGGAAATTCTGTCGTTCTACCCCGCCTCTGATTGCGACGTAAGTGCTACCCTTGCTGGAAAAAATCCCTCCTTATGCGTGTTTACATTTTTTTACACAAATACTAGCTGCTTCCTACGTTTTTCTCATTTATTTACTCAGATCTTTCTCAATGGCTGTGGCTTCTTCTCACTAGGACAGGTGATTGTGTTGATGAGATACTCCGTGAAACTGTGTATGTCTGCTTTGTGTTCTGCCCTCCTTGTTTCCATTCTTCGTCCCGTTTTCTTTATGGACTTTTTCGAACATCCACTTCAAGGTATGCTCTACACTACACTATTTTCCTTTTTACTTCCTCTCACTTTTGTTTTGACTATTTATCCTGTTATTTCCTTTCGTTTTTGCTTCCCTTCACTTTTGTTTTGACTTTCTCCTATTTTACGTCGTGAAGATGCCGCATTCCTAAGACCTGCTTTCTGTAATTGTTGATAGTCGAAGCTTTGGCTGGGGTTGGGACAAATATGTAGTTTGTATTTGTTATGCTACGTATTTGTGGGTCGGTTTCTCGCCCTCAAATACGCAGGCTACAGTGGGTCCCTATTCTGGACCGGGAGGTAACTCTAAAGAGTAGGACTGGACACAAAAACAAGGCAGTAAGTATTACACACATGTATTGCAGATATTTTCCCAAGGGCAATAGTACATCAACAAATATATTACAAACTGGGTTGGTCGGGGGTGGGTTAACTCTTAACACAAATGGAATCTGTCACTATACCGACTGGTAGAAGTATGGTACTATTTACCCAACACTTATGGCACATACAATACACTTATAATTTAAGACACAGGAATGAATCTACTATAATTTCCCAAACCCGTATAGCACTGGGCGGCACTGTATATGAGTTACGTTAACACCTGTGTCACAGACACCTGTTGGCCGGAAGTCTATCTCAGGTAGAGTTGCCCGTAGTGATCGCTGGCAGGGGGGACTGCAATATTCTGGTATACCCTGACTAACGTGCCTGGACACGGGGGTGGGTGGAGATTTAATGCACAAAGGGGAGGCATGATGGAAATAACATGTACTCCTTCTGTTGGTTACTGAGGTGTTTCACTCGCGTGCCTGTGGGTTGGGGAGGGAGAGTGTCAATAACAAGGGAATGGCACAACCGACACAATATTGATGTTCTGTTGGTCACAAAGGCATTTCGTTAACTGGGGGGGGGGGAGACGCAGGACTCTACTCGGGATATAAGTCAGGCCACGTCTAGCTATCAGGCTCGTCCAATCTTATACTCTGGGTTCCTGGTCACTTAATTCGAGAATACACTGTAGGGGATCACTCGTAAGGTATAAGTTAATGCACACAAATATCTGGGTCGAAAGAGCACACACATATGTGAAGTCCACTCACTTTGTTACCACTGGTGGGCCCTAGGTTGATTCCTCCGTCCGGAGGAAGGGCAGAGTGGCGCGCCCCTGGACAGGGCCCCACACGTAGTCGTGGGGCTAGGGGCTTGGCCTGAAGAGAGCCAGAAGACGGGCCTGTCGTCGAGTCTGGGAGAGACTCAGGGAGGCCTCGCCCACAGGTAAGTCGTGCCCCGGTGTTCGGGGCAACTCCCGGGGCAACTGAGGACCCAGGGCACTGGAACCCGGGGTGGCTGGACTGTGGCAACGGCTAGAGGGTGGCGTCGCCGACAGGGTCGTCTCAGGGGAACCTCGGGCCGGGGGAGTAGTAGACAGGGCCCGTCGTTGGCTGCGGGGTCGGCGGGGACTCTGCTTCGGCCACTGTTCACCCTGGTGGAGTTGCAGGGAACCAAGACCTCGTGTGAGGCCTTGCCACGGCTCGGAGGAGGGGTCCTCTCTGGCTGCAGGTCCTCCTGTAGGAGAGAAGCGGACTGTGGCCTGCTTTACACCCAGCCCGACTTGACTAATGGCCAACGTCGTGGTAGCACAGGGGACATCAGCTTCAAGGAGGCTAGTGGCCTGCTCTGCCTCTGACCTGACGTGACTAATGGCCGATGTCTGGGTGGCCCAGGGGACAGCAGCTTCAGTGCGGCTAATGGCCTGCCCTACCTCTGGCCCGACGTGACTGATGGCCGACGTCGGAGGGGCACAGGAGGTTGTAGCTCTGGTACAGCTAATGGCCCGTACCAGGGAGCTGAGAGCACTAGTAGCAGAGGGACGGACTGTGGTCGATCCTGCCTTGTACCCAGTACGGCTTATGGCCGATACTGCGGCGCCACTCTGGGGGGAACGCCTACAGGAGTCGGACGACTTATGGCCTGTCCTGCCCAGCCGACACGCGTCCGTGTCGCGGCCCTGTAGCGGGGATGCAACTGGGGAACGAACTGTGGCCGGTTCTGGCCCGTACCCGGTATGACTGTGGCCGATATCGCGGCGTTACGTGGAGTTGTAAACTCCACCCCTTACCTGGCGAGTGGAATTCCGGCTCGAGACTAGGTGCCGGCGACTGCTACCTTTCCGGGCCACCACCTGGGCACAAGAGGGGCGCCGGGAAGTGATCCAGGTGCGCCGTTCCTGTTCCCAGCCGCTCTGTGTCAGCGGTGGTCCCCCGGTGGTGCTGGAGGGGTTGGGGGTGCTGGTGCCGTCTGCTCCGGCCGTCGGGTCGTCTGTGGCTCCAACCCCTAACTCCTGTATTTCAGTATTGTCATTGTTTGGTTTAGTATTGGCGTCACCTCGTTTCTGATATCAGCTGAAACAATAGCATTATCTCATTTCTCCACAGTGATATCAGCCATTATCTCTTCTCTGTGTAAGGATGTCAGCTGTCTTCCCTTTTCTGCTTTAACAACATGCTGTTCGGTGTTCTTGTGTTCTTATTTATTTTGTGATGGTACCGCCCTTGTGTCATCTACTGGCGCAGGTACAGGAGGAAGTAGCAAATTGATTAAGGATATACGGAGGAATGGATGGAACAGTAATGTAGGCTTACCCCATTTGCAGACTCACTAGACCTTGATGCAAAGTACAGTGCTCCCGTCTGCCGAGTTTCTTTGCTGCTACGCTTAGAAGAAACTTATTTTTTATGCGAAACCCCCTCACAAGAAGAAGAAAGAAAAGAAAAAATCGACAACCTTGGTCTTCCCCTCCCCTCCCCCCTCCATCCCACTCGTAAACACTCTTCTTGTCAGTTTCTCTTCAAACACAAACATAAGGTTGTGATATTAGCTTTTGTCTCCCAGTCTTCGTAATATAGATGAGCAAGTTTCTTCGCCGTAAGGTAGTTCACAATATCGCAGTTCTAATTTTTACCTGCGCCGTAGCTGACAGATCTATAAATCTATACCTGGGGGATCTTTTATTTTCCCACTTGTTCAAGGAAAGCTCGAAGTTCTGCTCTCCGACAGCTCTGAACGATTTTCATAAAGTTGTACAGCTTGAAATTTTAATGTATTTAACATGTCAGCTGTTGCGCCAGCTGACTATTAGGCGATTTTCAGTTTCGGCCATAAGGAGACGTTAGTGGCATTCTTATGATATACTAAGTTGCTCAACTTTAATTTTCGAGTTAACCTGTCAGCTGATGCCTAGCTAGTTTCGCCGCAGGTCTATGAAGATGGTCTGTTCTTGAAAGCGTGATATTTTTCGCAGGTTAAAACATTGCTGCGCCGCCCGGGAATCGAACCCGGGTCGCAAGAATGGGAATCTTACATGATACCACTACACCAGCGGCGCTATACTGGTGGTGGAGAATGATGTAGATAAAGAGTACCCAAACGTTTCCTCAGCCCGTATTCTTGTAGGTTAACTAAGCTCACCAACCATATCGAGAAATAAATCGCTGAGGAACAGGTGCCGCAAGAGGACAACTTCAGCCTGCAGTCCACTGGGTTTACATTTCACATGAACTTGGTGCTATAACGACTACGACTGCTTCCTGTGTGAGAGAGAGAGAGAGAGAGATTTGATCGATAGTTTACTACGGCCTAAAATTGGCATCTCCATCTCTTATACCGACTTGAAACATTAAATTACAATCCATCCATCCATCATCCAATCCTATGTTGCCCCATGAAGAGCGTAGGAGCCCGGGGCTAGGCAAGTTGGTCCTGACATTTAAGATGAGAGTGACCAGCCTCCCTCATCTCTGGGTGCAATTACGTGAGCAATAAACCCCAACCATGCCTTGGATATAAACCTTAGCAGGCTCAGTCCGAGTGGAGTGCCGTAAATACCCGCTAAACCACCAGGCGCCAAAATTTGGTTACATGGTTACCACCCAGCGTAGTAATGGTTTCCTGGTGTACAGGAAACCATTTGACTTGTCACTCAGTGTAGAGTTATCCACAGGTAGAAGGAATTGGAAAGAACGAAGGAAAGAAAGACAGAAGAGGGAGTGTAAAGTCATCCGTAGGCAGAAGGACGAGGAGAGTGAGGCAAAGAACGACAGAAGAGGATGGAAGGAAAGAAGGAAGAAGGAGAGGAAAGGGCAGACACCCGAGAGCAGCACTACATCGAGTGAGTTGATGGTGAGCGCTCCCACCTATATAACCAGAAAATAAAATAAAATAAAAAGTTATGGAAAGGTTGTGGAGCTATAGTGTACTGAAAGCTTCAATTGCCCCTCTCCTTCTGTTACCATCCTCCTCTCGGAAGATAAGGAGAGCTGAGGGACGTTTGTATAGCCCTTCAGCGCACCTGCCTGGTTGTATAAGTGCCACCACCTGAAGGCGTCTCTCTCCAGGTGGGTTGAAGGGATGAGCATCAACGGAGAAGGGTAGCAGTTCATTTAGTCACTATCCTGTGGAGGAAACTTATACATTTGGGGCTTTGCTGCTTTAGGAAAATAAAATATGGCAACGATACATGATTCCCGTAAATAAACTTATGATGCGGCTTATCTGATGTATGGTGAGGATTTATTGGTGTATGAAAATAAAACAATACTGAATGGAACCAGCGGCCAAGTTGTTGATGTAAACAGCTGACAGACATGGCTGACGTGGATAACACAAAGTTAGAGGTAAGTTCGATGTTTTTCGGTTTTTACAAGGCATACACACATTGAAGTTGTATTACGAGACCCCTGTGTGACGGCTGGAGATATAAGATTATTAATATTTTACCGAAATAATTGTTTAGACTCCCCAGGGACGTGTATGGCAGCTGTCAAAATGGAGGGGGCAGTCAGTTGCTCCCTCTAATATTAATTCAGGATACCAAAACTGTGTACCGTATATAGAAAATAGTTTGCATAAGCTTTCAGTATCCCATTCTGGTATCTCTTTCTTCGATTATTGCTACTGTAACGTGTCAATGAGCGGATTTTGAGTGAATTTTGAGTACGTGGCTGCCTCTTTAACATCATATAAATGCATAATGTACAGCAAAGTTAGTTTAGATTATGGAATGAACAGTGCAAATGTATAGAAGCCCCCGTGCATGTAATATATAACTGTTATTTTTTCTCACTAAACTGTAGCCAATTTATCATAGTGCAGAATTTTGAGGATATTGAATAACCTCGTCAGTTTTACACACATACTCAAACACACACACACACACACACACACACACCACGGCAAATGTAGCCCTTCAATTTGAGTTTTCAGGTAGATTTGGCCCTAGATCAATCCACCACTAGTCGCTTTGTTCGTACTAAGAGAGAATTAAGAGTACAAACCCCAGCAGCCCCTCCAGGGATTATTTACGAACACTATACATTCGACAGATCCCAGACTTCGTGGATCCTGGTGGGTATGGGGATGTGTCGGGGCAGATGGCAGTACCTGGCACGGTGGGAAAGGCAGAAGCGGAGGAATACAACACCCTCGATGAACCCGTCAGAGAAACTATCGTAAGTGAGAGAGATTTATTGCAATGTGTGGTGACTGTTTCTCATTCTTTACCCTAGTATCGTTCAGTTTTAAGTGAGAGAGATTTATTGCAATGTGTGGTGATTATTTCTCATTCTTTACCCTAGTATCATTCTGTTTTAAGTGGGAGAGATTTATTGCAATGTGTGGTGACTATTTCTCATTCTTTACCCTAGTATCATTCTGTTTTAAGTGAGAGAGATTTATTGCAATGTGTGGTGACTATTTCTCATTCTTTACCCTAGTATCGTTCTGTTTTAAGTGAGAGAGATTTATTGCAATGTACGGTGATTTTTCTCATTCGTATCCTTTGTATCGTTAAGCTTAAAAAAGATCTCTATTTCAGATGAGGGACTTGAGAGCAGTGAGCACCAAATTCTTCCATGTGCTGTATCCAAAGGAGAAAAAGGCGTTACTCAAAGAATGTGAGTGTTCAGAGCATCTTATATTTGTATTTGAAGACCTTGATCCCTCTCTGATAAATTATATATCAGTAGTTTAGTTTGCAGGTCAGCTTTGAGGATGATGAACCTGAGTCAAGTATTGGGAAAGCAAGGTTAGGTTAGGAACTCTCTCCCTCTGAATGTATTTCCTACTGTCTGTGATCTCCAGTCTTTCAAATGCAGCGTGTCCAGGCATCTCAAAATGAACAGATCTTGAATTTGGCTCTGTGTTGTCTTGTTTTTGCTTTTTCTTGGAGGGGAGAATCTTGCGAGCTTCTGACTTTTGTTTCCTTCTTCCTTGTATTAAAAAAAAAAAGAAAAACAAAGATAGGTTAGGTGACTCTCCATAAAAATACCAATCCCTCCCAATGTTTTTTTGTTTTCTTCTTTTTCTTCCTTTTTTTCTGCAGACAAGACATTGCAATTCTTGTAATGTGATTTGTGTACTGTGTGTCAGTGCCAAAAACACAAAATAAACTTACTAGTGAAAAATAAAGTGGCTCTCAGTGAAAAGACTGACTCGTAGACCCTTCCTTATGTGCAGGCTTCACGTTCGAAATCCCTGTGTGTGGCAGAAAAAAACAGTATCAAGGATGTCACATTGCACAACATGCTATTCTTACACCATCCCTGATTGGAAGCTGAAACACTGATATAGAACTGCTGTGTATCTGTGTTTTGCCTTGTGGCTTCTTCAAATATGACTGCAGGTGTAGTCTCAAGATGCTGTGAGACAAAGCGTCAGTACAAAGCAGTCCTGTTTCAATGTCTACAAACAGTATATCATCAACTCCCTGCACAGTTTTTTTTTTTTTCATTTTCTTTTTTCTTCTTAATCATAATGCAGTTCATTTCTCAGGTAGGAATGAGGGCCGGATGATGATCTGTTGTGCATTGTAGATTTTCTTTCTCTTTCAGGGGACTTGTGGGGACCACTCATCCTCTGCACCTTTCTTGCTATGTAAGTTCTTTTTCTGTTATTATTATTTTTAACAGCACTGACGAGGAACTGTGTACCCCGCATGGAGCAAAGCTGCCATGACATCTACTCAGTAGTCAAACTTCTTATTTCCCTGCACCTTACCATGAGGGAGGACTGTGGTCCTACCCTAGTCAGGTGCTGTCTACCACAAGGAGGTGCTGGTTCCCTACATGATGTATGTACTGTAGCCTACTGTACCTGTAGGACAGCCCCACAGAAGCATTTGTTGACCTTTGTCCGACGGATCTTCTCTGTCAGACAGGCTGAGGTTAAGCAGTAACAACAACAACATTTTTCGTGAAGGCTAATTCATTATGATAAGAAAACCAGCCAGATTTGTTTATCATACTTGTAAATGCAATGAAAAACAGTATATAAGAAATGTTTTGTTAGCAGTAAAGATTTCTTAGAGTGATTGGTAATGAAAATTAGGGTTATGATGGTGATGAACACCAGCAGTTGGATGTGATAGGTATTACAGTACTGTGATGATAAATAAGATTTTTAATATCTGATAGCTGTGCATTTCATCCAGATTATTGTAACAATCCCCCCCACCCCCACCCCAGGATGGTTCAGGGGTCCGAGGAAGTAAACAAACATGACGGTGGTCCGGAGTTTGCTCAAGTGTTTGTCATCGTATGGCTGGGTGCAGCAGTTGTCACCATGAACACTAAGCTGCTGGGAGGCACTATGTGAGTACAGGAATTCATAATTATAATCCCCCTTGACTTTCTTTTTTACAGTTTAATTCAGAGTAAATGACAGAAGAATTACCTATAAATTTTACATTATTACCTTTGAAATTGGTTTGTTGACATGGTGCATTAGTGGGTAGGAGTTCCAGTTATATTGCCCACACGGTACTGCACAGGGGATAATATCTATCTATCTATTGCCAGACGCCTTGATCCCGAACAGGGTGGCCACAAACAAATCGCCTCCATGTCACTCTGTCCCCTGCCATTTCACTACCACGCTCCCAACTCACACCCCCCTCTCTCATATACCTCTCCACTCCATCCCTCCATCTCATCCTCACCCTCTCCCTCCCTCTCGCCCCCTCCACCTCACTCACATACACTCTCCTCGTCAGTCTTTCACTCTCCATCCTCTCCACATGCTGATAATAGCTGATCATATTTTCCTTAGATGTCAGTCTGAAATAGCTTAACCCTGGGCTGCTAAGCTCTTGATGGGGCTATAAAGGATTGAATGATAATACAGTAGATAAATACAGTAGTTGGTTAATTTCCCGTGATTGATAAATGTTTAGCCAAGGCCACAACTGAAATTCGAGCATTTTTAAGTGTTTTTTGTTTTTATCTTGCCATTTGCTATCACTGTTTCTATGTCACTCATATTGCATATTAACTTCTTTCCCCCTTTGGGTCATTAATGCCACTTGGAGGGTCATTAATACCCCTGAGGTCATTTGCAACAGAGGTGTTAGAGAAGAAAAGTGTTAGCAGATTCCTAGATAAAAATAACTGAAAACACTTCATAGTACTTGAATTTTAGTCGTGGCTTCTGATAAATATTATTACCCAAATTGTACAGCACAGTACAGTACATTCCTGACTGAATATGAACTCCCATACTTGTAATGTATAAGGGACTTCATTTATTAAAGTGGATAACACATGAATACGCATCTAACCGTAGCCATTGTTTCAGCTCCTTCTTCCAGTCAGTGTGTGTGTTGGGGTACTGCCTGCTGCCGTCATGCGTGTCCCTTATCTTCTGCCGACTCATCCTCCTAGCACAGCCCAACAGGATTCTCTTCGTCATTAGATTCCTCGTCACATGTGTTGGTTTTGCCTGGGCCACCTTTTGTGAGTTATGGCACTGTTTTTCATTTGAGAGAAAGGTTATGATATTTGTATTATCCTCTTCATTATCAGATTCCTTGTCAAATGTACTGGATTTGTTTGCCCATATGGAGAGGATGAAGAGTGAGAGACTGATGAGGAGAGTGTATGTGAGTGAGGTGGAGGGGGGGGAGAGAGGGAGGGGGAAGCCAAGGATGAGATGGAGGGATGGAGTGGAAAGGTATATGAGAGAGGAGGGTGTGAGCTTGGAGCAGGGCAGGGACAGGGTGACATGGAGGTGATTTGTTTGTGGCCACCCCGTACAGGATTAAGGCATCTGGCAGTAGATAGATAGGTAGACTTTTGGTTAGTTATGAGACTGTTTTTCATTGGGGAGAAAGGTTATGATATTTTTTTCATTGAGGAGAAAGGTTATGATATTTGTATTCCTTGCATTGGAGAAGTGTAAGTGGTTAGAGTATGGCTGTTGTTTGAGAGGACATGAGTTCACTTATGGGCTGTGAAAGGTAACAGTTTTATTATTTGACTTCCGTTAAAACATTCAATTTCTACAGGGCCCTCTAATACAACATAAAAGCATGCACACTGATACCATTATACCAGTAGTGAATGAGTCTTCCATAGCATGTACTTAAGATGGATCGTGGATATTAGCCCAGAAATGATGACTTGTGAAGGTAGAGGAAGACTGCTGGTCCTCAAATCTGTGGTGAGTCAGACACAAAAAAAATGTTCATACCAAGAGAACATATGTAGAAAGGATGGTGAAAAGCGTGTATGTGAAGGTTTAAAGGTAGGATGAGGCATGGTAGGTCTAGAAGAAAGTGGATGAATGCAGTAAGGAGTGTATGAGAATGTGGAAATGATGGTGAGGAACGGAGAGGGAATCAAAGGACAGATTGTGAGTGAATATATATATGGTATTGAGAAGCATATGACGGGTTTAGCACCCTTCTTTTCCTCCCATGACATTTAACTGTGGAATGACTGGCCAATCCGTGTATATAAAATGCATCTGTAAAAAAGAAACTAAATAAATAAAAAATTGGTTTGTGTGACAAGTATAGCTAGTATTGGGCTTGAAAGGTTTGTGAATGATTGTGTGGGCAAGTTTCAGTGGGCATGCTCTTGGTAGTTCACCCACCTCTGTGCTCTCTCTTTTGTTGTTTATGGATCCACCCTCATCCAGTCCTTCGGTGGAAAAAAAGGGCAAGATGATATTAATAACAGTAGGGATGATGATGTTATTTTAAAATGAATATTGATTGTTGAGATGACACTAAACTCCCTTCCTCTTTCCAGTAGTGATGATGATGATGATAACAGTACTGCAGGTATTAATGATAAATACTATACACATTTTGCTCTAATGTCACCCAGATTTTCATCCTTTTAATGCCTGTTTTTCTTATACAGTAGCTCAGTGGCAGAAGACAATACAACACCTTTACATTCTTTACATGGGACTTCTTCATGACACGCACCACATTCTACGTTAGTCTTTCACTACAACCAAAGATTGAAGATGGAGAGATGGCAGTTTTAAGCCAAAGGAGTATAACAGGTAATGTGATTCAAACCTCCCCTTATTTCAGCTGCGATGGTTTTCCTCGGAGACAGTCAACCCAGCACGAGGAAGGCTCTGGCAGTGTACCCGATATTCCTCTTCTACTTCGTCATATCCTGGCTCATCATCTCACATAATAACGTCTGATAATATTCATCCACGCCACTTCATTCACATTTAAATTGTCTAGATATTGTAGTTTGGGGGGTTGTGGAGTTGTTGGGTTATTTTATGCTTTCTGTCTGTCTACCTGTGGCCAGATGCCTTAATCCCATAAGGGGTGGCCACAAACAAATTGCCTTCGCCCTGTCCCCTGCCATGGAGGTGATTTGTTTGTGGCCATCCTATATGGGATTAAGGTTTCTAGCTATTGATGGATACTGTAGATAGAAAGCTTGTTATCTGCCTCCACCCAAAATATATATTGATTTTTGTTATATAGAATATGAACAAGAGTGATGTTTTTGTTGCTAGTTTTGCAATTGCCGGCTCATTATCTGACATAATATTTAATAATGTTTCCCTGCAAGGCTCCATTCTCATGTACATTTTTGCCTGTGATGATGGGGATTGTTGTTCAGTTGTGCGGTAATTTTGAACATCATCCCCAAGATATGCGAAAGGTGTTTTGCTGGAGAGGGGTGCCTTCATGTGGTGGCGTTGATATACCTTGGTGATGGGGCTGCCTCATTGTACAAACATCTGCCAGTTCCCTCCCTGTCTGCCAAGTGGAGGTTGGTGGACTGCAGGAGGAGGGCACCTTCAGTCTGCATTGCACTGAGTTCACATTCCAATAAGCCTTACAGCTGCTACTTCTGCTACTACAGAAGGTATCATTCCAGTATGCATAGACAACAGAAGCCATGGTGACTCAGTGATACAGCACAGTATTGCACTTTGCTTTTTGTTTTGCAGTGCCCCGGGTTTGACTTTGAAATTAGGCCATGGCATGCATTTAAAGGGGGTGCTGATGGTATGTCCTTCCATATGCAGGGTGTCCAAGGAGGAAAGGGCATAACTTAGGAAAATGGTGGATGAGGGAATTCTAAGTTGAAAACACTCTATCAACATTGGTCAGAGTTTCATCCATTACAGAGCCACAGTTACTGATGACCTTATTGGCAGTTTATGAGGGGTATCACATAAGCAACTTCTCCTCCATAATGTTGCAGAGAACCCATGTTTATATATCATCATCATCATCCGGACCCCTAGGGCAGGGTGAGAAAATGTTTATAAATACAGCACATATAGACAGATGTATGGATATATAGATATATTTATTATGTACATTTATTACATAGAATTCCCTTATCCATCATTTCCTTAAATTATGCCCCTTCATCCATGGACGCCTTGTATATACTAGCATAGCGTGACACCCTGTTTGTTCTCAAGGGTAACACAAACAGCAACTATTAAAGCACTTTCTGCTCTCACTTGCACTTATCTCACCACAGTCATTGATTCATGGTTTGTTCTTGGCCATCCTGGGGAAGGACACTAACAAGCTGTTGCTCTTCCTCAGTGAAGGTCTGGTTCTGAAGTCAGTAAAAAGAACAAGATAGTTTGTAATCATCATCATCACCATCATCATCATCATCGTTTGTAATACCTCCTGGGAACCTCACAGCAGGGGTTGATCATGACAGAATTACATACTGGCTAGTTTGTCCATACATACCTCTCACCAGACAAACTCTCTTCTGTCATCTTTCTCTCTCACCAATACTGTGCACTCCACCTGTCTTCATTATGACATAAAGTAAGCCTCTCCCAACATTAACCTAAGTTTCACTGTCAAAGATGAAACAGTACAGTACTGTAATTATATTTCTTTGGGGAAAAAGGAGACATGGAAAAACTTTACAGTCTCCTTTTGGTATCCTTTGTGCAAAAACAAATTGCAGTTATGAGAAGGAAATGATTATGGTTTCTGAATCAGTCCAGGCATCTAAAGTGCTGTATCAGGAACTGTACTTTAAGTCATCCACCATAATGTTTTCAGTATGATGATGCTTTATTTGTGCTATTTCTGGATTATTATACCCAACCCAGGAAGACTTCTAGTATTAAAAGGTTAGTGAAGGTCATATCTAGCCTCTCCAGTTTCAAGAGTCTTCCTCAAGCAGAATAAAATTGTCAGGAGGTAGCGTGAACAGGGCACACAAGGCATCATCATATAGAAGATGTTAACAAGCTGAAGATTTTTGTCCTTTTGCTGGTTATGCCACATACCTCACTAATAATCAGACAATATTACATCTCTGCATCCTTTCCATATCATGTTTTTGTGATGAGTATCATATTCTTGTGTGTAGCTTTTGTGTTACAGTGTGGTATTCAAGAGGAAGCGATGGCAGTTTTAGGCAAAGTTAATTCCTTGAATCTGGGTGACCTTTGTTTTAGCTTATTTTTGCCACAACAGTGAGCCCTTAAGTTTCGCGACTAATTGGTACCATGAGGTTGGCACAAAACCAGAATTTTGTGAACTGAAAAGTATTTACTCAGTGGTAAAGAATCTATTTGGTTCTAGAGCTCCTCCCAAAGTCACTCTTTTTCTCAGTTTTGAGATATAATTCTCATAAAACAGGATACCAGAATAACTGACAACCATATGAATATGATAGAAATGTTAAGAAACATTAGATAACTGGATCACCAGCCAGAAAAATCTTCATCTTATCTACTACTGATACATTTTTGTCTTCACACACACCGACTCGATACTCACAACGTTCTTTTCGTGCCCCCATCCTTTGAACTTCTCGGTATTTGACCGTCACCACCATTACCTGGTCCTCCAATGAATGAAGAGGAAGCCACAGTACGGTACAGGTAGAGCACACGAGAACAATAGCTGAACGAAGGGAAAGGCAAAAAAAGTGACTGCGGCTGCGATTACTACCAGAGCACCACACACACAGTCTCACAGCTGGCGGGAACTGTGAAAACAACATGGCGGACAGCAGCTGACATTTGCCTTCCCCACCGGAACCCCATATATTGGCGCAAAAGGTGAATTCTTGATCATGAGACACAAGTTCTTGGAAATTTTGGTCTTTCCTGCGAAAGGTAAATTCGTGAACCCAAATCACGCGNCTTCTTTAGCAATTTATCCTGCACATTACATCTTGGGGTCCTCTTGTATGTTAATGTTGGAACCTATGTCAATACTGTATATATAGTAGTAATAGCATGAGATAGAGCCAGGATTCCGGGGGCTTGAATGGTGAGCGAATGGAAGCGTGGCCCATTGGATTGGGCAAATTTAGGCTGTCTGCACATTGTTGCTCCTCACCTAGCCCTAAGGTGGGAAAGGAGGTCCAGATAATGATGATGATGTAATAGTAATAATAGCAGTAATAGCCCCAGGTTTATCTAAAATGCAAACCTAGTGATCTTTAGTGAAGTCTTTCCTCTGCAATATACCATTCTTTAGGGGATAGAGAGGGGATTAAGGATGTTTGCATAACCAGGCAGGTCCACCACCCAGTTATATCAATGCCATCACATGAAGGCCTCCTTCGCCAGCTGTTCTGGAGGGGATATAAATACTGTGCAAGAGAATGTTAAGGTGTAATGTGCAAAATTAATGACCTAGGAAGAGTAGCTATAATCCTTTTACCTTGACTTGGCTGAGCTTTTTTTTCCTGTTGCTGCTTAGTTCATGTAGCTCTGTGACAGAATATGACAATATATAGTTCAACATCCTCCCTATACCACTTCTTCATGACTAGCAACAAAATCCAGTGTTTATAATCTTGGTACAACTTGGTATGAAATTTGGGGTGGTGGTAATTTTAGGCCAAGCTATGGTAAAATGGATATTTGAAGCTTCTGCCAAAGAGAGTACAGGTGTTGAAGTCATTCTGGGTTTAATAGACTCACTAGCAGTTTGTTCTTTGTTGATTTGCTTTGCCTGTTTAAAGCCCCAAATACTAATAAATCAGTAAGCCCCAAAGCATCTCTGTTGAAGTGTAGGAGTCTAAAAGGATGCTATATGCCAGACCATTGCACATAAATATCCTGTTTTATGTTGTGTGTATATATTTTTCCTTCCAGAATGTTTTTTCTTTGAGATGAGTTTAATTGACATAGAATAAACATTACTTGGTGAGGTCATTTGCAGCATCTCTCAGTACCACGGCCCCCATAGGCAGGTAGATCAGCTCTGTTTGCTCATGCCTGGGTGGATTTTGCCAGCTATTCTCCATCAGTTCCACAAATGCATGGGCATCAACATTTTCCCTCCTTATTCTGTTAAGTTGCATATCTGGATGACTGAAGTGCTGGGAGTTGTATCAGCCGATCATGCCTCTCAGCAGTGGCTGGCATATGTGAGCTTTTGTACTGATGTCAGGCAGTACTGGCCAGCAGCTTCAGTCTCCAAGCTAAACCCTTTGGTTCCACCAGGAGTTTGTGTGTCTTTGCTGATGGTATCTTCTACTGTCGGGTCCACTGGGATTCTGCCAGAAGGGTTGCTCCTGCCAAGCTGCACAGAAAATCTGCCCTTCATAAACAGTAAATGTACATCTTGATGGTCAGGACAGGACATCTGCACATAGTAACAGGGCAGGCAGCGTGCATAGTTGAGCTTCTTATATGTGAAACACCAGGAAATCATCGCATGAATGGATGCCAGGTGCAGCATCCAATTGTCCTCGCTTGATGCTTCACCCAGCCGTAGCACGACCTCCATGTTGGTGTGTGTCATCCAGAAGGCTGACAGCGACCCATACTCCTGCCTCAGGTAATCATGGTAGATCTCCAACAACTTGAAGGTGCACTTACAAAACCAGTTCTCTACCATCTCCCCATCAGCAGCCCAATAAACATCTGAGAAACTGTTCATGACTTTATCATTTCATTCAGGTGGACCAGGTCATCACTGTGGCTGGTTTCTCACCAAGAGAGAGAGCCTATCCTGCCAGCCACATGAACGCCTAATATAGGAACCTGTGTACCCTGACAGCACGGTCAGTTGTACTTCCTGCCATCCATCACGACAGCAACAGACCCATCAGCTTTGACTCCAGCTATCCAGCCTTCACACACAAGTCCCTCAGAGTGGCAGCTTGGATCCTCTTACTGATGTAGTCACCAGCGTGCATATGGTGTGGAAGGCCCTCAACTTCAGAATGATGTGCTTGTGCATCTCTTGGTGCATCTGTGCTATTTCAGTAGCCTTGCATACAGTGCTTGGTCAGATACACAGACTATACTTTTCAACTCAGGCATCTGCATGATGTTGAGTGACTGACTGGGTGTTTTGTTAATTGTAGACATCTGCATTGCTGGAGCCTGGATTGTTGGTAACTAGCCTACACTGTCTTGAACAACTGTGAATTCACCTTGAGCCCTGATGTTGAAGCCTGTACAGCTTTGGGCTGCTTGGGCTTCTGGCTGAGATGTGAGCAAGCAGCCAGAAGAGGCTCTTCATCTGTGCATAGTGTACAGCAACCCTGGTGTCTGCCCCTATTACTGGAGTTTGTGGTGATTCCACACACTCACCAGTATTGTTAGCCAGATCAGCAGAGGGTCAGTGCTGATACTTCTTTTTGTCTTCTGAGGGGAAAGCAGCGGACCCTGAGACGGTGCGTCCTTGACAAGCCGGATTTGCAGTCTCGTTAACTTGAATGGGATATATCTTCTCCACTGACCATCACCTCCAACCTGTTGATGTTGTCCCATGTTAAAGTGGTGAAAATTCTGGCATGTATGTTTCTTAGCACTGCATCACAATCTTTTGACAGTGATAGTCTCTGCAGACACAAGGCTGTGTTTATTTCCTCAACTTGGAAGTACAGTATGGCATCCTATGACCAAGCTAGTTGAGACTGTACACCAGCTCTACATGCCCTGTTAGTGACTTCACAGCAGAGGGCAGAGTGATGTGTTTCATTAGCCTGACCCTGCTGTTGGTGATAACATAAACTAAGTGTTGGCCCAAGGAGTTGCAAAGTGGCTGCTCAGTGGTTTTGCACAGTGCACTGTACCTGTCAGCAGCATCTGTTGGAACCATGTCACTGGGATGGGAATGTCATTGTTTTTCTGCTGTTGTATTACTTGAGGTGGCCATGTCTGGTTGTTATCTTGATTGTTCACATAAATCACTTAACCTCTTTGTAACTTTATTGACTGCTCCCCTACATGTGTGGTTGCATGAGGCACAGCTATTCCTTGAGTGCCTGGTAGTTTCTGACAAGTTCTGACATGAAAAGGTTGTCAGGATATACAAGTAGCTTTCCTTTACTCCAGGAAATAATGTGCAGGGCATCTCCAAACTCACTCTGTGGTGGATGTTTACTTCTTTTACACTAACCTGGCCTAAATTTTCATCCATTGCAGCATAGTTCAAGTAGCCCAGTGGCAGAAAAAGACAATACCACAGCTGTACACCCTAGCCATAGCATTTCTTCAAGACTATCATAATCTAGTGTTAATCTGTTTTTACAGCTTGGGATTCAGGATGGAGAGAAGGCAATTTTAGACCAAGTTAGAAATGGTATAGATGAGGTTGGCACTTCACCCACACCAAGATTACTATTCCCTGCTGTAGCAGCAGCAGAAGTGGTAGTAGTAGCAGCAGCAGCAGCAGCTGTAGAAGAAGCAGCAGCAGAAGTAGTAATAGTACCAGCAGCTGTAGTAAGACCTGTTACATAATTTCCGTTTTTATTCAATATCCGTACGATTTTATTAAGTTGTTCAGTTTTCGTCTGGTAGAAGGGAAAATGAACTCGGTGTACAGTACGTCACCCACAGTGGAAGGGTAAGATGAAAATAAAAAAGTCTTTGAATGTTCTACAAGTACTCCTTGGATGGAAGGAGGTGGAGGGAGAAAGGGGGGAGTGGGGGTAAAGGAATTTCTGTTGGCCTTTTGTGAAGGGAAAGAAACAGGAAGGGATGAGAGGAGGAATAAGGGGGGGGAGATGGAGGGAACGAGGGACGGAGGAG